>CM060068.1:47323952-47406452 GCA_030533445.1 Cyprinodon diabolis | reverse complement strand
CTTCTCCACTACGTCACATCCAGGAAACACCCGCCCTGCGTCCTGATTGGCCAGACCATAAATTTGGTTGGGGTAATCACTTTCAATGAGCGATGTCCCAGATGTATGTGAGTGGAGCTAGGCAGAGCGAGACATGCATCTGGCTGTTGTCAGGTTAGCTTTCAACAATGTCATCCTAAAAATCTTGCTGGAATTGACAGTAGCTTTTAAACTATATTTCTTGATTCCATTTCATTTGTTTTTTTCCGCAGTATTTTCTTTAGAACAACGGAGCTCTCAATCTGCAGGTTTACTAGTGGTTCCTAGAACTTCTAAAAGTAGAATGGGAGGCAGATCTTTTAGTTATCAGGCTCCTCTCCTGTGGAACCAACTACCAGTTTTAGTCCGTGAGGCAGACACCCTGTCTACTTTTAAG
Source organism: Cyprinodon diabolis (assembly GCA_030533445.1). Taxonomy (NCBI): domain Eukaryota; kingdom Metazoa; phylum Chordata; class Actinopteri; order Cyprinodontiformes; family Cyprinodontidae; genus Cyprinodon; species Cyprinodon diabolis. Next base: position 47,406,037 of record CM060068.1, on the reverse strand, counting down.
GCTAGGCTTAAAACTTTCCTTTTTGATAAAGCTTCTAGTTAGAGTGGCTCAGGTTATCCTGATCTATCTCTATAGTTCTGCTGCTATAGGCTTAGACTGCTGGAGGACATAGGGACCCCTTTTTCATCATTCTGCTTCATTCTATCTCTATTCTCCCACTCTGCAGAATCTGTTAGTTCAATCTCTAACGTTCTGCTCTCTCTGCTTTTTCTCATAGTAGCTTCATCTGGTCTGTTCCTGTTTGGCTGTGACTCCATCCTGGAGAGAAATATCAGCTGTGCTGCTGCCATCAACACCTTTGTTTCTAGATGTTGGAGCTTGGCCTGTTTTCCAGTGTAGTCCTGTTTCTCTGACTGTGACTAACTGGATGTGCTCTCTTCATCCTCTGACATGGGAGCCGGCTCGGAGCTCGTCTGCCTGGCTGTGTGTTTCCTGGACGGGGCCGCCTGTGGAGCTGGTTGACAGTTGCCTTTTGTATCTATGCTTCTTTTTCTATGTCTGCTTCTGTCTCCTTGAACCCCAGTGGGCCTCAGCAGATGGCCGCTCACACTGAGCCTGGTTCTGCTGGAGGTTTCTTCCTGTTCAAAGGGAGTTTTTCCTCTCCACTGTCACTACAAGCATGCTTAGTGTGAGGGATTGCTGAAGAGTCAATGAGTCGATGCAATCAGCTGGTTTTCCTTAGAAAGAAAACTTTGAATCAATCTGACTGGATGAAAGAGAAAAACCAAAAAGTGTAACTTGACCTCATTAATAGACTCTGACTGCCTGTTTCAGAACGGGTGGTTTCTGCAGGTTCATCTACTGACGCAGGTCCTTCCAATGATTTAATATTCTGCTGAATATTTACAGTGAGTGACTGTAAAGCCCATCTCCACTCAGTGTGAACTCTGGGAAGTCCCTTGAACTCTACTAGCAAAACCTACTAGGAAAACCAACACAATGGAAGATAAGTCAGAGAAAACCAGAGGAGGAAATAGCAGACAAACAGAAAAAACAGGCAAAGTAAGAGGAGCAGACAGAGAGACATGGCTGGGCAGTAAGGCTGGGATGAAGCGGTCTCTCTCTGTTAAACAGGACCTGGCAGTCTGCCTCCTCTGACTAGGAAAGACTGGAGCTTCCTCCACCTATAGGGGACAGAACTTGTTTCCCCTGCTTGTCTCAGACGATAAAATCACAGCGTCCAGAAGCATTTACTCAGGAAACAGCCTGCAAAGCCACATGTGTTGGTGTTAGATCCCACTAAGATCAGTCAGTGCTGCAGCAATGAAGAGCACAGCAAACGCTTTGGTTAGTATTCATAAAGAGCTGACATCTCACCATGGATGATGGGTGTGCAGCGGCGCTGGATGAGGCAGCGGATCTCTCTAGTCTCTGCAGGAGGGACTCGTTTGCCCTGCAAACAGAAACACAGAGCGTCCTCTGTCTTCAGTCTGATAAATACAGAGGCTGAACCTCCAAAGAGTGACTGGATGTGTCCCCCTTCCTTCACTGACATGAAGCTGCTTTCCTCTAAAATGGCCTGACATGCAGATTTCCTGGAGCAGAATACATTTTCCTTCAACTATACTGGGAATGCTCCCATCTAATATTGGAAACAGGTTCAATATCAGATAATAAGTGATGATCAAAATCTATCGACCTGCATCTGACATCTCTGATTAAAGAGAGACGATAGAAACAATTTGACTTTTTAAAGTTTATTGAACCCATCAGTTAAAAACCAGTCAGTCAGTCAGTCAGTCAGCTGCTGCTGATGGATGTTCTGGATTTGAAGAGAATCCATCTTCCATCCATCATCCATCCATCCATCCATCCATCCATCCATCATCCATCCATCATCCATCCATCATCCATCCATCCATCATCCATCCATCCATCATCCACCATCCATCCATCCATCCATCCATCCATCCATCCATCGACCATCCATCCATCCATCCATCCATCATCCATCCATCATCCATCCACCATCCATCCATCGACCATCCATCCATCCATCCATCATCCATCCATCATCCATCCACCATCCATCTATCGACCATCCATCCATCCATCCATCATCCATCCATCATCCATCCACCATCCATCCATCAATCATCCATCCATCATCAATCCATCCATCATCCATCCATCATCCATCCATCCATCATCCACCATCCATCCATCCATCCATCCACCATCCATCCATCCATCCATCCATCATCCATCCATCCATCATCCACCATCCATCCATCCATCCACCATCCATCCATCCATCCATCATCCACCATCCATCCATCCATCCATCCATCCATCCATCATCCATCCATCCATCCATCCATCCATCATCCATCCATCCATCATCCACCATCCATCCATCCATCATCCATCCATCCATCATCCATCCATCCATCCATCATCCATCCATCATCCACCATCCATCCATCATCTTTCCATCCATCATCCATCCATCCATCATCCACCATCCATCCATCCATCATCCATCCATCCATCCACCATCCATCAATCCATCCATCATCCATCCATCCATCGATCATCCATCCACCATCCATCCATCCATCATCCATCCATCCACCATCCATCCATTCATCATCCATCCACCATCCATCCATCATCCATCCACCATCCATCCATCATCCATCCATCCATCCATCCATCATCCATCATCCATCCATCCATCCATCCATCCACCCATCAATCATCATCCATCCATCATCCATCAACCATCCATCCATCAATCCATCCATCAATCATCATCCATCCATCCATCCATCCATCCACCATCCATCCATCATCCATCCACCATCCATCCATCCATCATCCATCCATCATCCATCCACCATCCATCCATCATCCATCCATCCACCATCCATCCATCCATCATCCATCCACCATCCATCCATCATCCATCCACCATCCATCCATCATCCATCCATCCATCCATCATCCATCCATCCATCCATCCATCCACCCATCAATCATCATCCATCCATCATCCATCCACCATCCATCCATCATCCATCCACCATCCATCCATCCATCCATCCATCCATCCATCATCCATCCACCATCCACCATCCATCCATCCATCCATCTATCCCTCATCCATCATCCATCCATCCATCTTCCATCCACCATCCATCCATCCATCCATCCATCCATCTATCCATCATCCATCATCCATCCATCCATCTTCCATCCACCATCCATCCATCATCCATCCATCCATCCATCCATCCATCATCATCCATCCATCCATCCATCCATCCATCCATCCACCATCCATCCATCCATCATTATCATCCATCCATCCATCCATCCACCATCCATCCATCCATCATCCATCCATCCATCATCCATCCATCCACCCATCCATCAATCATCATCCATCCATCCATCCATCCATCCACCCATCCATCAATCATCATCCATCCATCCATCCATCCATCTTCCATCCACCATCCATCCATCCATCCATCCACCATCCATCCATCATCCATCCATCCATCCATCATCATCATCATCCATCCATCCATCCACCATCCATCCATCATCCATCCACCATCCATCCATCCATCCATCCATCCACCATCCATCCATCCATCATCCATCCACCATCCATCCATCCACCATCCATCCATCCATCCATCTATCCATCATCCATCCATCCATCTTCCATCCACCATCCATCCATCCATCCATCCATCCATCCACCCATCCATCAATCATCATCCATCCATCCATCCATCCATCCATCCATCATCCATCTATCCACCATCCATCCATCCATCATCCATCCATCCACCATCCATCATCCATCCATCATCCATCCACCATCCATCCATCCATCCATCCACCATCCATCCATCGATCATCCATCCATCCATCCACCATCCATCATCATCCATCCATCATCCATCCATCCATCATCCATCCATCATCCATCCACCATCCATCAATCGATCATCCATCCATCATCCATCCAACAATCCACCATCCATCATCATCCATCCATCATCCATCCATCCATCATCCATCCATCCATCCATCCACCATCCATCATCCATCCATCATCCATCATCCATCCACCATCCATCATCCATCCACCATCCATCCATCGATCATCCATCCATCCATCCATCCATCATCCATCATCCATCCACCATCCATCATCCATCCACCATCCATCCATCGATCATCCATCCATCCATCCATCCATCCATCCATCCATCCATCCATCATCATCCATCAATCATCATCCATCCATCCATCCATCCATCCACCATCCATCCATCAATCATCATCCATCCATCCATCCATCCATCCATCCATCCATCCATCATCCATCGATCATCCATCCATCCATCATCCATCCATCCATCCACCATCCATCCATCCATCCATCCATCAATCATCCATCCATCCATCCATCCATCATCCATCCACCATCCATCCATCCATCATCCATCCATCCACCATCCATCCATCCATCATCCATCCACCATCCATCCACCATCCATCCATCGATCATCCATCCATCCATCCATCGATCATCCATCCATCCATCCATCCATCATGATCCACCCATCCATCAATCATCATCCATCCACCATCCATCCATCGTCCATCCATCCATCCATCCATCCATAATCCATTCATCCATCCATCCATCATCCATCCATCTATCCATCCATCCACCCATCGATCATCCATCCATCCACCCACCCATCGATCATGCATCCATCATCCATCAATCTATCATCCATCATCCATCCATTAATCGATCATCCATCCATCATCCATCCATCCAACCATCCATCCATCCATCCAACATCCATCTTCCATCCATCATCCATCCATCAATCGATCATCCATTCATCCATCCATCCATGATCCATCGTTCATCCATCCATTCATCCATCATCCATCCATCTATCATCCATCCATCCATCATCCATCCATCATCCATACATCCATCTATCATCCATCCATCATCCATCCATCATCCATCCATCCAACCATCCATCCATCCAACCATCCATCATCCATCCATCCATCATCCATCCATCATCCATACATCCATCTATCATCCATCCATCATCCATACATCCATCTATCACCCATCCATCATCCATCCATCATCCATCCATCAATCGATCATCCATCCATCATCCATCCACCATCCATCCATCTATCCATCCATCCATCCATCCATCCATCAATCATCATCCATCCACCATCCATCCATCCATCATCCATCATCCATCCAACCATCCATCATCCATCCATCATCCATCCACCATCCATCCATCAATCATCCATCCATCCATCCACCATCCATCCAACCATCCATCATCCATCCATCATCCATCCACCATCCATCCATCGATCATCCATCCAACCATCCATCCATCCATCCATCCAACCATCCATCATCCATTCATCCATCCATCATCCATCCATCAATCGATCATCCATCCATCAATCGATCATCCATCCATCATCCATCCACCATCCATCCACCATCCATCCATCTATCCATCCACCATTCATCCATCCACCATCCATCCATCCATCATCCATCCATCCACCATCCATCATCCATCCATTATCCATCCATCAATCATCATCCATCCATCCATCCACCATCCATCCATCCATCCATCCATCCATCAATCATCATCCATCCACCATCCATCCATCATCCATCCAACATCCATCCATCCATCCATCAATCATCATCCATCCACCATCCATCCATCCATCCATCCATCATCCATCCATCCATCTATCCATCCATCCATCCATCCATCATCCATCATCCATCCAACCATCCATCATCCATCCATCATCCATCCATCAATCATCCATCCATCCATCCACCATCCATCCAACCATCCATCATCCATCCATCATCCATCCACCATCCATCCATCGATCATCCATCCAACCATCCATCCATCCATCCAACCATCCATCATCCATTCATCCATCCATCATCCATCCATCAATCGATCATCCATCCATCATCCACCATCCATCCATCCATCCATCCATCCATCCATCCATCGACCATCCATCCATCCATCCATCCATCATCCATCCATCATCCATCCACCATCCATCCATCGACCATCCATCCATCCATCCATCATCCATCCATCATCCATCCACCATCCATCTATCGACCATCCATCCATCCATCCATCATCCATCCATCATCCATCCACCATCCATCCATCAATCATCCATCCATCATCAATCCATCCATCATCCATCCATCATCCATCCATCCATCATCCACCATCCATCCATCCATCCATCCACCATCCATCCATCCATCCATCCATCATCCATCCATCCATCATCCACCATCCATCCATCCATCCACCATCCATCCATCCATCCATCATCCACCATCCATCCATCCATCCATCCATCCATCCATCATCCATCCATCCATCCATCCATCCATCATCCATCCATCCATCATCCACCATCCATCCATCCATCATCCATCCATCCATCATCCATCCATCCATCCATCATCCATCCATCATCCACCATCCATCCATCATCTTTCCATCCATCATCCATCCATCCATCATCCACCATCCATCCATCCATCATCCATCCATCCATCCACCATCCATCAATCCATCCATCATCCATCCATCCATCGATCATCCATCCACCATCCATCCATCCATCATCCATCCATCCACCATCCATCCATTCATCATCCATCCACCATCCATCCATCATCCATCCACCATCCATCCATCATCCATCCATCCATCCATCCATCATCCATCATCCATCCATCCATCCATCCATCCACCCATCAATCATCATCCATCCATCATCCATCAACCATCCATCCATCAATCCATCCATCAATCATCATCCATCCATCCATCCATCCATCCACCATCCATCCATCATCCATCCACCATCCATCCATCCATCATCCATCCATCATCCATCCACCATCCATCCATCGATCATCCATCCACCATCCATCATCCATCCATCCACCATCCATCCATCCATCATCCATCCACCATCCATCCATCATCCATCCACCATCCATCCATCATCCATCCATCCATCCATCATCCATCCATCCATCCATCCATCCACCCATCAATCATCATCCATCCATCATCCATCCACCATCCATCCATCATCCATCCACCATCCATCCATCCATCCATCCATCCATCCATCATCCATCCACCATCCACCATCCATCCATCCATCCATCTATCCCTCATCCATCATCCATCCATCCATCTTCCATCCACCATCCATCCATCCATCCATCCATCCATCTATCCATCATCCATCATCCATCCATCCATCTTCCATCCACCATCCATCCATCATCCATCCATCCATCCATCCATCCATCATCATCCATCCATCCATCCATCCATCCATCCATCCACCATCCATCCATCCATCATTATCATCCATCCATCCATCCATCCACCATCCATCCATCCATCATCCATCCATCCATCATCCATCCATCCACCCATCCATCAATCATCATCCATCCATCCATCCATCCATCCACCCATCCATCAATCATCATCCATCCATCCATCCATCCATCTTCCATCCACCATCCATCCATCCATCCATCCACCATCCATCCATCATCCATCCATCCATCCATCATCATCATCATCCATCCATCCATCCACCATCCATCCATCATCCATCCACCATCCATCCATCCATCCATCCATCCACCATCCATCCATCCATCATCCATCCACCATCCATCCATCCACCATCCATCCATCCATCCATCTATCCATCATCCATCCATCCATCTTCCATCCACCATCCATCCATCCATCCATCCATCCATCCACCCATCCATCAATCATCATCCATCCATCCATCCATCCATCCATCCATCATCCATCTATCCACCATCCATCCATCCATCATCCATCCATCCACCATCCATCATCCATCCATCATCCATCCACCATCCATCCATCCATCCATCCACCATCCATCCATCGATCATCCATCCATCCATCCACCATCCATCATCATCCATCCATCATCCATCCATCCATCATCCATCCATCATCCATCCACCATCCATCAATCGATCATCCATCCATCATCCATCCAACAATCCACCATCCATCATCATCCATCCATCATCCATCCATCCATCATCCATCCATCCATCCATCCACCATCCATCATCCATCCATCATCCATCATCCATCCACCATCCATCATCCATCCACCATCCATCCATCGATCATCCATCCATCCATCCATCCATCATCCATCATCCATCCACCATCCATCATCCATCCACCATCCATCCATCGATCATCCATCCATCCATCCATCCATCCATCCATCCATCCATCCATCATCATCCATCAATCATCATCCATCCATCCATCCATCCATCCACCATCCATCCATCAATCATCATCCATCCATCCATCCATCCATCCATCCATCCATCCATCATCCATCGATCATCCATCCATCCATCCATCCATCATCCATCCATCCATCCACCATCCATCCATCCATCCATCCATCAATCATCCATCCATCCATCCATCCATCATCCATCCACCATCCATCCATCCATCATCCATCCATCCACCATCCATCCATCCATCATCCATCCACCATCCATCCACCATCCATCCATCGATCATCCATCCATCCATCCATCGATCATCCATCCATCCATCCATCCATCATGATCCACCCATCCATCAATCATCATCCATCCACCATCCATCCATCGTCCATCCATCCATCCATCCATCCATAATCCATTCATCCATCCATCCATCATCCATCCATCTATCCATCCATCCACCCATCGATCATCCATCCATCCACCCACCCATCGATCATCCATCCATCATCCATCAATCTATCATCCATCATCCATCCATTAATCGATCATCCATCCATCATCCATCCATCCAACCATCCATCCATCCATCCAACATCCATCTTCCATCCATCATCCATCCATCAATCGATCATCCATTCATCCATCCATCCATGATCCATCGTTCATCCATCCATTCATCCATCATCCATCCATCTATCATCCATCCATCCATCATCCATCCATCATCCATACATCCATCTATCATCCATCCATCATCCATCCATCATCCATCCATCCAACCATCCATCCATCCAACCATCCATCATCCATCCATCCATCATCCATCCATCATCCATACATCCATCTATCATCCATCCATCATCCATACATCCATCTATCACCCATCCATCATCCATCCATCATCCATCCATCAATCGATCATCCATCCATCATCCATCCACCATCCATCCATCTATCCATCCATCCATCCATCCATCCATCAATCATCATCCATCCACCATCCATCCATCCATCATCCATCATCCATCCAACCATCCATCATCCATCCATCATCCATCCACCATCCATCCATCAATCATCCATCCATCCATCCACCATCCATCCAACCATCCATCATCCATCCATCATCCATCCACCATCCATCCATCGATCATCCATCCAACCATCCATCCATCCATCCATCCAACCATCCATCATCCATTCATCCATCCATCATCCATCCATCAATCGATCATCCATCCATCAATCGATCATCCATCCATCATCCATCCACCATCCATCCACCATCCATCCATCTATCCATCCACCATTCATCCATCCACCATCCATCCATCCATCATCCATCCATCCACCATCCATCATCCATCCATTATCCATCCATCAATCATCATCCATCCATCCATCCACCATCCATCCATCCATCCATCCATCCATCAATCATCATCCATCCACCATCCATCCATCATCCATCCAACATCCATCCATCCATCCATCAATCATCATCCATCCACCATCCATCCATCCATCCATCCATCATCCATCCATCCATCTATCCATCCATCCATCCATCCATCATCCATCATCCATCCAACCATCCATCATCCATCCATCATCCATCCATCAATCATCCATCCATCCATCCACCATCCATCCAACCATCCATCATCCATCCATCATCCATCCACCATCCATCCATCGATCATCCATCCAACCATCCATCCATCCATCCAACCATCCATCATCCATTCATCCATCCATCATCCATCCATCAATCGATCATCCATCCATCAATCGATCATCCATCCATCATCCATCCACCATCCATCCACCATCCATCCATCTATCCATCCACCATTCATCCATCCACCATCCATCCATCCATCATCCATCCATCCACCATCCATCATCCATCCATTATCCATCCATCAATCATCATCCATCCATCCATCCATCCACCATCCATCCATCCATCCATCCATCCATCAATCATCATCCATCCACCATCCATCCATCATCCATCCAACATCCATCCATCCATCCATCAATCATCATCCATCCACCATCCATCCATCCATCCATCGATCATCCATCCATCCATCTATCCATCCATCCATCCATCCATCCATCATCCATCCATCATCCATCCACCATCCATCCATCGATCATCCATCCACCATCCATCCACCCATCATCCATCCACCATCCATCCATCGATCATCCATCCACCATCCATCCATCCATCATCCATCCATCCACCATCCATCCATCCATCCATCGATTCTCCATCCATCTATCCATCCATCCATCCATCCATCATCCATCCACCATCCATCCATCCATCCATCATCCATCCATCATCCATCCACCATCCATCCATCGATCATCCATCCACCATCCATCCATCCATCCATCCATCATCCATCCATCCATCATCCATCCATCAATCATCCATCAATCATCATCCATCCATCCACCATCCATCCATCAATCATCATCCATCCACCATCCATCCATCATCCATCCACCATCCATCCATCAATCATCATCCATCCACCATCCATCCATCCATCCATCATCCATCGATCATCCATCCATCTATCCATCCATCCATCCATCCATCCATCCATCCATCATCCATCCACCATCCATCCATCTATCCATCCATCCATCCATCCATCCATCATCCATCCACCATCCATCCATCCATCATCCATCCACCATCCATCCATCATCCATCGATCATCCATCCATCCATCCACCATCCATCCATCATCCATCCACCATCCATCCATCATCCATCCACCATCATCCATCCATCCATCCATCGATCATCCATCCACCATCCATCCATCATCCATCCACCATCCATCCATCATCCATCCACCATCCATCCATCATCCATCCACCATCCATCCATCAATCATCATCCATCCATCCACCATCCATCATCCATCCACCATCCATCCATCCATCCATCCAACCATCAATCATCATCCATCCATCCATCAATCATCATCCATCCATCCACCATCCACCATCCATCATCCATCCATCATCCATCCACCATCCATCCATCCATCATCCATCGATCATCCATCCATCCATCTATCCATCCATCCATCCATCCATCATCCATCCACCATCCATCAATCCACCATCCATCCATCATCCATCCATCCATCGATCATCCATCCATCCATCGATCATCCATCCATCCATCAATCATTATCCATCCATCATCCATCCACCCATCCATCCATCAATCATCATCCATCCACCATCCATCCATCCATCCTCCATCCATCATCCATCCATCCATCCATCCATCATCCATCTATCCATCCATCCATCCATCCATCCATCCACCCACCCATCGATCATCCATCCATCATCCATCAATCTATCATCCATCCATCCATCAATCGATCATCCATCCATCATCCATCCATCCAACCATCCATCCAACATCCATCATCCATCCATCATCCATCCATCAATCGATCATCCATCCATCCATCATCCATCCATCAATCGATCATCCATTCATCCATCCATCCATCATCCATCGATCATCCATCCATCCATCCATTCATCCATCATCCATCAATCATCCATCCATCCATCCATCCATCATCCATCCATCATCCATCCATCCATCTATCATCCATCCATCCATTATCCATCCATCATCCATCCATCCAACCATCCATCATCCATCCATCATCCATCCATCCATCAATCGATCATCCATCCACCATCCATCCATCTATCCATCCACCATTCATCCATCCATTCATCCATCCATCCATCATCCATCCACCATCCATCCATTCATCCATCCATCCATTTATCCATCATCCACCCATCAATCATCATCCATCCACCATCCATCCATCATCCATCAATCCATCCATTGATCCATCCATCATCCATCCATTCATCCATCAATCCATCCATTTATTATCCCTCCATCATCCATCCATCATCCATTCATCATCCATTTATCCATCCATTCATCCATCCATCAATTCATCCATCCATCATCCATCCATCAATCGATCATCCATCCATCATCCATCCAACCATCCATCCATCCATCCATCATCCATCATCCATCCAACCATCCATCCAACCAACCATCCATCCATCCATCATCCATTTATCCATCCATTCATCCATCCATCAATTGATCCATCCATCCGTCATCCTTCCATCAATCGATCATCCATCCATCCATCCATCCATCCATCATCCATCCATCCATCGATCATCCATCCATCCATCCATCCATCATCCATCCATCCACCATCCATCCACCATCCATCCATCATCCATCCATCCACCATCCATCCATCCATCCATCATCCATCCATCCATCAATCATCATCCATCCACCATCCATCATCCATCCATCAATCGATCATCCATCCATCCATCCATCCATCCATTGATCATCCATCCATCCATCATCCATCCAACATCCACCATCCATCCATCCATCATCCATCCATCATCCACCATCCATCATCCATCCATCAATCGATCATCCATCCATCATCCATCCATCCATCCATTGATCATCCAGCCATCCATCCATCCATTGATCATCCAGCCATCCATCCATCCATCCATCATCCATCCATCATCCACCATCCATCCAACCATCTATCCATCATCCATCCATCCATCCATCAATCATCATCCATCCACCATCCATCATCCATCCACCATCCATCCATCCATCAACCAATAATCCATCATCCATCAATCAATAATCCATCCATCCATCATCCATCCATCTATCCATCCATCCATCCATCATCCATCCATCAATCATCATCCATCCATCCATCATCCATCAATAATCCATCCATCATCCATCCATCCATCCATCCATCAATCAATAATCCATCCATCCATCCATCATCCATCCATCCATCCATCAATAATCCATCCATCCATCCATCCAACCATTCATCCATCCATCCAACCATCCATCCATCAATCAATAATCCATCCATCATCCATCCATCCATCCATCCATCCAACCATCCATCCATCCATCCATCCATCCATCCACCATCCATCCATCCATCCATCAATAATCCATCCATCCATCTATCATCCATCCATCCATCCATCCATCCACCATCTATCCATCATCCATCCATCCATCGATCATCCATCCATCCACCATCCATCCATCCATCATCCATCATCCATCCACCATCCATCCACCATCCATCCACCATCAATCAATCCATCCACCATCCATCCACCATCCATCAATCCATCATCCATCCATCCATCATCCATCCATCATCCATCCACCATCCATCCATCCATCCATCCATCCATCAATCATTATCCATCCATCATCCATCCACCCATCCATCCATCAATCAGCATCCATCCACCATCCATCCATCATCCATCCATCCATCCATCCATCCATCCATCATCATCCATCAATCATCATCCATCCATCCATCCATCCATCCACCATCCATCCATCAATCATCATCCATCCATCCATCCATCCATCCATCCATCCATCCATCATCCATCGATCATCCATCCATCCATCCATCCATCCATCATCCATCCATCCATCCACCATCCATCCATCCATCCATCCATCAATCATCCATCCATCCATCCATCCATCATCCATCCACCATCCATCCATCCATCATCCATCCATCCACCATCCATCCATCCATCATCCATCCACCATCCATCCACCATCCATCCATCGATCATCCATCCATCCATCCATCGATCATCCATCCATCCATCCATCCATCATGATCCACCCATCCATCAATCATCATCCATCCACCATCCATCCATCGTCCATCCATCCATCCATCCATCCATAATCCATTCATCCATCCATCCATCATCCATCCATCTATCCATCCATCCACCCATCGATCATCCATCCATCCACCCACCCATCGATCATCCATCCATCATCCATCAATCTATCATCCATCATCCATCCATTAATCGATCATCCATCCATCATCCATCCATCCAACCATCCATCCATCCATCCAACATCCATCATCCATCCATCATCCATCCATCAATCGATCATCCATTCATCCATCCATCCATGATCCATCGTTCATCCATCCATTCATCCATCATCCATCCATCTATCATCCATCCATCCATCATCCATCCATCATCCATACATCCATCTATCATCCATCCATCATCCATCCATCATCCATCCATCCAACCATCCATCCATCCAACCATCCATCATCCATCCATCCATCATCCATCCATCATCCATACATCCATCTATCATCCATCCATCATCCATACATCCATCTATCACCCATCCATCATCCATCCATCATCCATCCATCAATCGATCATCCATCCATCATCCATCCACCATCCATCCATCTATCCATCCATCCATCCATCCATCCATCAATCATCATCCATCCACCATCCATCCATCCATCATCCATCATCCATCCAACCATCCATCATCCATCCATCATCCATCCACCATCCATCCATCAATCATCCATCCATCCATCCACCATCCATCCAACCATCCATCATCCATCCATCATCCATCCATCCATCCATCCATCCATCCATCCACCATCTATCCATCCACCATCCATCCAACCATTCATCCATCCATCATCCATCCATCCATCATCCATCCATCCATCCATCCATCCATCTATCCAACCATCCATCCATCCATCCACCTATCCATCCATCCATCCACCATCCATCCATCCATCCATCCATCCATCCATCCATGCATCCATCATCAATCCATCCAACCGTCCATCCATACTGAAAAATGAATAATAATTTGACATTTCACTAAATTAGAAGAATTTTTCATCTAAATGAGATTTTTGTAAGAGTAACACAAAGCAGAGAATAATTTTCAAATTAATGGGAAAAATAATAAGGTCTCCAATAGTCACATTTTCGTATAGAACATAAAGTATATTGATTGCAAAAGGCTTGAGATGGATATTAACCTAAAGCGTGACATCGACCTTAAACCAGACCTACGATGGGAGGGTTTAGATGTAACCATGTGTTAGCACAGCCTAGTCAAAGCCCACAATTAGAACCTTGTCAAAACGTGCAAAATATAATCTTGATATATTCATCTGTTTTGGAACAAACTTGTAAAAATGTCAGCCTGTAGACATAAAAACATGGAATAGAAACAGGAACCAGCGGACGTGCTGCTGTAGCTACACATTAGCTTCATCCAAACAGGCTCTACACATATCTACAAAACATCTTTTAAGCTTTTTGCACTACTTTGAGTCGGCCTATTACATAAACTTGCAATAAAAATCTATTTCATTTGTGGTTGAAAAGGTGTAAATGTTTTAGCGCACCATGAAGACAAATAGAACTTCCCCAGACTCAATAATAATTCCACTGTGGGGCTGCAGAGGCTCAGACAATGGGCGCTTCCTTTGTGAAGGGCAGATGATTATGTCACCTGATGCTACATTTATGACTCATATCCAGAACAAAGCAAAAACCAAGCGGAACTTAAAAAAAGCACAGTATCAAAGGGTGACCTGATACGATCCTGCTGGTGCAGCCTCCTCCTCTCCTCGTCCTCCTGCTTCTTCTTCTCTTCCAGACGTTCAGACTAAAACACAACAGGCATCAGTCACAAACAGATCTGAACAGAAAATTCTTTAAATGAGTGTTTTTTCCCTTTATTAGAGCAGATAAATAAAATGTTCAGCTGACAGAGAGAGAACGCTCCCCTTAAAATAGGAGAATTGGATATAAATTAAAGCTTTTCTATCTTATTTTGATCCCCAGTCCTCCATGTTTTATGTGTCTGAGTTTGAATGAGTGATTGACCTTTTTCTGCAGCTTTCTCTCCCCTCATGAACACGGCACTAAGGTACTTAGACTCTTCAAATTCAACCCTAAATGTACAGGAGGAACACACTAATAACCAGAAAGAGGTTAGTTTAAACGGAGCAAGCCAGTTATGCTGATGATACACAGCTATTCGAGGGAAGTTCAATAAGTAATGCCTATGACCCAATTCCAGTTGTTTGATCTAGCTGAAATTTTGCATGTTCAATTATGAATATTTCTATAGATGAAACGGCAAATTACATCTCTGAATTAATTTTGGTTTCTGATTTAATGGAGTTTGAACTGAGTCAAGTCTCAAATGGAGCCTGTTGCGTGTTGGGCAGCGATCTGCACACCATGGGAGACTTTTGACAGAAGAAAAGTAACTTATGGTGATGATCCCCCATCATATGACATTGAAAAACGTTTTACAAGGTCATATGATGGGGCATGCAAAAGTTCAGAGAGATCAAACAACCAGAAATGGGTCATGGGAATCACTTATTGAAAGCCCCTCACACCTACAGTAGTAAACTCGTTTCTGACAAGCATCTGACCTTTTAAATATTTGCTTTTTATTGTTTCTGTGACAAAACAAAGATTTTTTTCATGTAAATTCTTAGAATCTGAAATCCAAATGGGTTTTTTGTTTTTTATTTATGAAGCTTATTTGAAAGAAAAGATGACACAGGAGTGTTAAAGTTTAAACGTGTTAAAGTTCAAACGTCATCTCCCTCTGCTGGTATGACGGGACAATGACAGGTATAACAGCAGAGGGAGACGACAGGAGAGAACGACAGGCTGGAACAACAAAGGAAACGACAGCAAAACGAGATCACAGGCTGACAGGTTAGGCAACATGGTCAAACAACATAAAGTGAAGAATAATGCAATGCACGTTATCCCTCATGTAGACAGGATAAATATGCTCACAGCATATAGACACAACATATGCATCTGACATATAGACTTTAAACCACAACATATACAACTTCCATTACATAAGCACGATACATGGATACACCAGAAGACACGTAAACATATTTTTGGCACTAACAGGACCCCATACCTGTCACAGTCAGTGACAACGGGTTGTTCTCATCAACAATCTTCCGATGTCTCATTCATCGGGGCCAGACTAAATTAAACATTTATTCTCACATTTAGTCAGTTGGTGATACACAACAACAATGCAGAACAACGAGAACGAGGGGACCACTTACTGGCTGGGAGGAGTTAAACTTTTTGAATCTAAATTATTTTCATCCGTCCGATGAATCTGACAAATTAAAATGTTTAATATTCTCATTCTTAACAACAAAGATATATAAAAAAAAAAGCATATCTGTATAAATTCAAGCGTTTGCGGAATGCCTTTGGTGATTTTGGGGTGTTAAGAAGCCGCCCAGTTTGCTCATGCTTCCGACTGGCTCTGGTTGCATCGCCTACAGAAGTGGTTCCCAAACTTTTACTTCCATATTTTTAAACATCTACAGAGATGTTAAGCTTTCTATACATAAACCAACTGTTTTATTTGCTGTATTGCATTTTTCAAAATCTTTCATTTAAGCAGGTAATTAAGAGGATTTGCAAATGGAATGAGTATTTGAATAAGATAATTAAATATTTGCACTTGAAATAAGAAAATGCAATAGTTTTTCTTATTTTAAATGTAAATTGTCTGGTTCTGCTGTTGCGCTTATTTTGAGAAAAAATGACTTTTTCAGATTCTATTTTTTCCTGTTCTTTTAACCTGTAATGTTTTTAACCCAGTGTGGACAGCAGACTTTTGTCTCAGCATCTAAAGGCTACATTGTGGGATCAGTGATGTCACGCTCTGCCTCAGTCTGTGAGCACAGAGACAGTAATTCCAGTAAAAACAAGGGATCAGGATGATGTATTCCCAAGCAGGAGGCTGGCGTTTCACAGCGTTATGTTCCATCACGTCCAGAATAGATTAAACTGTTTTCTCACCATGGGTTTATTAGCTGGATTAGCAAGATGTTTCAGTGTCATAACAGGAAAAGATCTTCAGGGAAGCAGCTTGGCCTCCATGTCAATCAGCCTTTTCCAGAGAAGCAGCATCTCATTTACCTCGATCCGACCCTGAGCAGGGCCAGACAGACAAAAACACGTCTGACATGTCGTTAGCGGCTGAAAAGCCACAAACGCTTCTGTCAGGTGGTTCTTTAGGCTGTTGTTGTGTTTACTGGAGGAGCCACAGTGGGAGCCTCCACAGCGGAGGGATGCTTGTCTTTGCTGACATCTACAGGCTGAACATGACTCAGGGATAAACGAAGCAAGAGAGGAAAACAAAGAGCCGTTTTACTTTATATTCCTCAGTCACATATGAATGTTCAAACTATTCCCTTTAAAGTGAGGAGTCGTTTCTTGAGGGTTTTTTTGTATTGTGTGAAAACATCTGTCAAAATTAACCGGGATCATAAAATAAAGCCACACAGCTGAGGAATAAGCCAAGACAAGAGGTTCCTGACAAAATCTCACCGCAGGAATCTTGCTCAGCATTGTCAGCAGTTGGACCAAAATGAGTTTTAAACAATGACCGTGTGACGAGAAAACAGCATAGAAACTCCATGAAGGATGCACTGCAGCATCAGGATAGATCAGGATGCAGAATACTGAGCTTGTTCAGGACACTGAGGAAATCAGAGTCCTACCATGAAACATGATGTGACAGAATGGGCTTACCCACCTTTGTGCCATATGCCATGATCATGGTTTTTGGACATTGGGAACAGTCTCCATGTTTCATCTTGACATGATGACCAGAGAAGAAGGCTCAAATTTGGAGTATAACCAAATCAGCTATAAGATCTCTCCAACCCCCCCTTTTCAGCCAAGACATCCACAGGCAGCCCACAGAGGTGTGACTTCCCAGCCCCCTCTGTGTGAGGACAGAAAAGAACCACAGAACACGCTCTTTCCTTTTCTCTTTTCCCATGGAGCTGTCTGGATGAATGTCTGGGAGGCAGCAAGAGTGGAGATCTGGGCCCAAAAAGACGCAGAAATCATCAATGATGGGTAATTGTGGTAAATTTTTTAGAACCAAACTGCTGCAAAACAGACCTTTCGCAACATATTTCTCTTGAGTTTCAGAACTTATAGAACCAGACTGGATGAGAAGCCTGACTTGATGAGCCACTGAGCCAAAAGAGAGCCTTCCCTGCCTGCCGAGCTGCAGCTGGATCAAACTCAAGTCTTCCAAATGGACATGGACAAAAAGGTTTAGAGGTCTGGCATGATTAGGGACAGAATAAACAAAATGTCTTTTACTGATGAGTAGAGACAAGATATTTACCACCCATACCAGGGAGGCTATAAGCATCTTAAAGTATCAGAAATATAAATTCCCAGCTGGCTGAGAATTGAATAGAATATAAAATCACAACACCACAGTTCTACTGGAACACACGGCTAAATCAGAAACTTCTTCAAAACAAACTTCTTCCAACATTTTAGGCTAACAAAAGCCTCTTTCCCACTGAAAATACCTCAACGCGTTTTTTTCCAAACATGGGTCGACCCTCTAAAAATCAGCAATAAAAAAAAAACAACCACATGGACTTTGTTTCCAAGTTTGAAGACGTTTCTCTTCCATCCAGGAAGCTTTATCAATTCAAAATCTCAGAAATAGCGTTGAGTTCCAGGTTTTATAGAGTGGACCAAAAGCAAAGCCTTGTTTTGGCTTAGAGAACATGCAGATTGAACCAGAAGAACGGCTCCGCCCCTTGGGAATGGGCAGTCTTTGGGTTCTTCGTTCGCCTTTTTAAAGACAAAGACAGGTATCAGGTATTGCAGGCTAATGGAGAACCCAAACGAACCCCATTACAAAGGTGCGGATACATTCGTCCACTTCAATTTGCATGTTTTCTAACCTGAAACAAGGCTTTGTTTGGGTCCACTCTATAAAGCCTCAAACTCAACACTATTTCTCACATTTTGAATTGAAATAGCTTCCTGGATGGGAAGCGAAACGTCTTCTATCATGGAAACGAAGTCCAGTGGATTGTTTTTTTACGTTTTTTTGGAATGAATCGGCTCTTTTCCCACTGGCATAAAAAGCTGATCTAACCCCTCTGTGACAGCTGCATGGAGGCCAGGGCGTAGTCAGTGTGCTTTATTGTTTTGCTCCATTATCGTTTTCATAACCTCTCACCAGAGCTGCTCCATGTTTATCAGGTGTAAACAGAGTTGTTTCTGCTTGTTAGATCAGGGGTCAGTATCACGAAGCAGGTTTAACAAATTCAGATTCAAATCCTCATCTCTAGCCTAAAGTCCGGAACTCAGAGTGTTCGGTTTCAGCTGTTATCATTTAGTCCAATTAATTTTAACTAGGTCCACTCAGAGTTTAGCGCGTGCACAACAAGTATGAAAAGCCATTATCAGTGGAGCACTGAGTCATCATGTAACCATGACAGGAAGTGCCTATTTCACCCCTCTGGGACTAGGAACAGGATTTTAATGCAAAAATACAAAAAATAAAAATGAGAAAGGAAAATGTGTTTAAAAGACAGAGAAACAGCACAGCACTAGTTAAAAAAGTGTTCTATGGCAGGCCGTTTTTACATTTACTATAAACACTCTTCTCTGTTGTTCGATTTGTAGTTCACTAAAATAACACTCCTAGACCTAATTGTGATAATCTATTTTCTGAAATACATTTTTGTAGCAAAGACTGAACTTTAGATAGTAAAAAAAAAAAAAAAGATAACTTTTTTAAGTTTGATATATCCAGAAATGTTTAGACATTTGAAGTGGCCATTCTGACATTTATCAGCTTGACTGAAAAAGTATTTATGATATCTGAAATACATTTCTTCATATAATTAAAATAATAAAAATGCTGACTAGTAATTTTATGATTATGGAGATCTGAACAGAGGGGCGGGGTCCAACCTGGACAGAGGGGCTGGGTCCATCCTGGACAGAGGGGCTGGGTCCATCCTGGACAGAGAGGCGGGGTCCAACCTGGACAGAGGGGCGGGGTCCACCCTGGACAGAGGGGCTGGGTCCATCCTGGACAGAGAGGCGGGGTCCATCCTGGACAGAGGGGCGGAATCCATCCTGGACAGAGAGGCGGAATCCATCCTGGACAGAGGGGCTGGGTCCATCCTGGACAGAGAGGCGGGGTCCATCCTGGACAGAGAGGCGGAATCCATCCTGGACAGAGGAGCTGGGTCCATCCTGGACAGAGGGGCGGGGTCCACCCTGGACAGAGGGGCGAGTCCATCCTGGACAGAGAGGACGGGTCCATCCTGGACAGAGAGGACGGGTCCATCCTGGACACAGGGGCTGGGTCCATCCTGGACAGAGAGGATGGGTCCATCCTGGACAGAGAGGCGGAATCCATCCTGGACAGAGGGGCTGGGTCCATCCTGGACAGAGAGGACGGCTCCATCCTGGAGAGAGAGGCGGGGTCCATCCTGGACAGAGGGGCTGGGTCCATCCTGGACAGAGGGGCGGGGTCCATCCTGGACAGAGAGGCGGGGTCCATCCTGGACAGAGAGGCGGGGTCCATCCTGGACAGAGGGGCTGGGTCCATCCTGGACAGAGGGGCGGGGTCCATCCTGGACAGAGAGGCGGGGTCCATCCTGGACAGAGGGGCTGGGTCCATCCTGGACAGAGGGGCGGGGTCCATCCTGGACAGAGGGGCGGGGTCCATCCTGGACAGAGAGGCGGGGTCCATCCTGGACAGAGGGGCTGGGTCCATCCTGGACAGAGAGGCGGGGTCCATCCTGGACAGAGGAGCTGGGTCCATCCTGGACAGAGGGGCGGGGTCCACCCTGGACAGAGGGGCGGGTCCATCCTGGACAGAGAGGACGGGTCCATCCTGGACAGAGGGGCGGAATCCATCCTGGACAGAGGGGCTGGGTCCATCCTGGACAGAGAGGACGGCTCCATCCTGGACAGAGGGGCGGAATCCATCCTGGACAGAGAGGACAGGTCCATCCTGGACAGAGAGGACGGGTCCATCCTGGACAGAGGGGCGGAATCCATCCTGGACAGAGGGGCTGGGTCCATCCTGGACAGAGAGGACGGCTCCATCCTGGACAGAGAGGCGGGGTCCATCCTGGACAGAGGAGCTGGGTCCATCCTGGACAGAGGGGCGGGGTCCACCCTGGACAGAGGGGCGGGTCCATCCTGGACAGAGAGGACGGGTCCATCCTGGACAGAGAGGATGGGTCCATCCTGGACAGAGAGGCGGAATCCATCCTGGACAGAGGGGCTGGGTCCATCCTGGACAGAGAGGACGGCTCCATCCTGGACAGAGAGGCGGGGTCCATCCTGGACAGAGGGGCTGGGTCCATCCTGGACAGAGGGGCGGGGTCCATCCTGGACAGAGGGGCTGGGTCCATCCTGGACAGAGAGGCGGGGTCCATCCTGGACAGAGGGGCTGGGTCCATCCTGGACAGAGAGGCGGAATCCATCCTGGACAGAGGGGCTGGGTCCATCCTGGACAGAGAGGCTGGGTCCACCCTGGACAGAGGGGCGGGGTCCATCCTGGACAGAGAGGCTGGGTCCACCCTGGACAGAGGGGCGGGGTCCACCCTGGACAGAGGGGCTGGGTCCATCCTGGACAGAGAGGACGGGTCCATCCTGGACAGAGGGGCGGAATCCATCCTGGACAGAGGGGCTGGGTCCATCCTGGACAGAGAGGACGGCTCCATCCTGGACAGAGGGGCGGAATCCATCCTGGACAGAGAGGACGGGTCCATCCTGGACAGAGAGGACGGGTCCATCCTGGACAGAGGGGCGGAATCCATCCTGGACAGAGGGGCTGGGTCCATCCTGGACAGAGAGGACGGCTCCATCCTGGACAGAGAGGCGGGGTCCATCCTGGACAGAGGAGCTGGGTCCATCCTGGACAGAGGGGCGGGGTCCACCCTGGACAGAGGGGCGGGTCCATCCTGGACAGAGAGGACGGGTCCATCCTGGACAGAGAGGATGGGTCCATCCTGGACAGAGAGGCGGAATCCATCCTGGACAGAGGGGCGGGGTCCACCCTGGACAGAGAGGCGGAATCCATCCTGGACAGAGAGGATCGGTCCATCCTGGACAGAGAGGACGGCTCCATCCTGGACAGAGAGGCGGGGTCCATCCTGGACAGAGGGGCTGGGTCCATCCTGGACAGAGGGGCTGGGTCCATCCTGGACAGAGAGGCGGGGTCCATCCTGGACAGAGGGGCTGGGTCCATCCTGGACAGAGAGGCGGAATCCATCCTGGACAGAGGGGCTGGGTCCATCCTGGACAGAGAGGCTGGGTCCACCCTGGACAGAGGGGCGGGGTCCACCCTGGACAGAGGGGCGGGGTCCATCCTGGACAGAGGGGCGGGGTCCACCCTGGACGATTCTCCATTCCATTGCAGGGCAATAGAGCGACAGACAGGAAAATAACCGTTCACACACCTAAGGAGGATTTAGAGAACCTAACAGTCATGTTTTTGGACTGTGGGAGGAAGCCGGAGTACCCAGAGAGAACCCACGCATGCTCAGGGAGAACATGCAAACTCCATGCAGAAAGACCTGGGCCGGGAATTGAACGCGGAACCTTCCTGCTGCAAGGCAGCAGTGCTACCCACTGCAGCACTGAACAGCCCAACAATATATTCCTCACAACTAAACTCTAATCAGATTAAACATCATTTCTATATGCAGCTGTGATGGTTACCTTCTCCCTCTGAATGTCCTTCATCCTCTGCAGCTCTTCCTCTTCCTCCTGTTTTTTCTTCCTCTTCGCCTCCTCCTCTTTAAGCTGGAAAATGAAAACCCTCAAATGTAAAAGATCATTCATATTGTAATCATTCATTTCAATTATCCGGACTGTTTCTGATGGTCTTGCTGCAGTAAAGGAGATGGTTCATTTGAATCCATCAGATTATATTAGCTTCCAGACTTTGTACGATTTATAACAAACAGTTAACCATCATTAAAGAGGATCATGGTTTTACCTTCTTCTGCAGCTTGGAGCACCTCAGTTGTGTTAACTGTCTCTGCCTGGCTTCATCTAAGCTTACACCCCCACCACCTGGACGGATTAACAGATATCAGCAACTATTAAGTACAGATAATCCTGTTGCAGCACAAAATGTCTCTGTGAGATGATTACCTAGTCTCTCTGGATTAAGTTGCAGAGGAGGAGGCCTGTTTGCCTCCTTGTACCTCTGAAGTTCTTCCTCTTCTTTCTGAGCCACTGCAGAAAAATCCCACATCAGTCACTGGAAGCTACATGCAACAAACCTTTATGAAGATCAAATCAGATTTGGGAGGATCCTTACTTGCTTTAATCTCGTTCCGGCGAGATTGGTTGGGTGGGATTACGGTGAACGCGCCTAAACTGAGACACAAACAGCTGGTTAGGAATGCATTTGATCCTGAGTTTAGACAGGTTAGTTTGAACAGCTGCAGCAGCATCAGTTCATTCTGCTAAATAAACCAGATTCTTATAGACACACATATATATAATCAATCCATATTTATTTATATGGACCTATAAAAGGACAGACGTGTCAAAACTATTGATGGTTAGTACTTCAATGGAAGTATAAATCCAACTTTTGTAGAAGTTAGAGGATCAACTTCAGCTTTTTACTCCAGTAAAAAGTGTAAAAGTAGCATTTTTAAAACTACTTAAAATATGAAAGTAAAAGTAATGCAGGAAAAAATGTTAAGGACAGAATCTTTACTGCATTAAAGGAAGATTTTTCTACAATTCTGGATGATAACTTCCTCAGACTTCATTTTCTTAGTTTTATAACTAAAGGTAACAGAGTCACATTTAACTTTGCATCATCTGGAAAAAATTCTTTATTCTCAGTCAAGTTAAAAACAATCCACTGGACTTTGTTTCCAAGCTGGTAGACGTTTCTCTTCCATCCAGGAAGATTTTTTAATTCAAATGTCGTTGAAAATTGAAAAAGCTTCCTGGATGGGAAGCTTGGAAACAAAGTCCAGTGGATGGGTTTTAACTTTTTTGGAACTTATTTATCTAGCACATGATTTAATTATCAAATATGCAATTAAATTGTAAAATTTTGAATTACATACATTTTGCATTTAAATAAAACGAAATTAATTTAGAATGTAGAATTAAATAAACAATGTCATAATCATTAGATTATTTATAATGTACATAATTAGTTCAATTTCTATGTATAAATTAATATAAAAATCGTTATTCTTTTCTGTGTTTTTTTTTTTTTTGGGGGGGGGGGGGGGGGGGGGGCAGTCTTGTTGGGGCCTCAACAGAAAACATCTTCCAGCTTCCTCTGTGGTTCAGGAACAACAAGCAGCTTCCGGTTGGCGGTGTGGCATTGTTATCCTATCTGAGCCAGCAGAGGGCGCTGGAGGACAGTTTATGGCTTCAAACGTTCAAACCATAACATCAGAGCAGACCCGCATCGATCGCTTTCTCCTATGGGCGCTGACGTGATTTGGTGGCGCCATCTTGGGGCGGTCGACAGCTCCGCTCGGTCTGATGTGTTGAGCAGAAACAGAATCAGATTTTATCAACTTTCTGAATATTGAGCTTATTATCTCAGTTTTTTTCTGCTAAAAAACAAAAAAATGGTTCAGTTTATTTAAATATTCCTAGTGTGGTTAAGAGTAATAGAATATTCTGATAGGATGGATGCATGTTGCAAAGCACAGCAACTCAGACATTTTATATTTTTTATTACTAATATACACAAACAGGTATACAGGTAAACACAAATATACATACCCATATATCTTTCTCTTTTTTGCTACATTTTTTGCATATATAATTATATATATATATATATATATATATATATATATATATATATATATATATATATATATATATATATATATATATCAGCATGCTTGTAGCGACAGTGGAGAGGAAAAACTTCCTTTGAAAGGAAGAAACCTCCAGCAGAACCAGGCTCAGTGTGAGCGGCCATCTGCTGAGGCCGACATTGACATTAACGACCAAACTAGATTTTTTTTTTAAATGTAACTAAAAAAGTTATTTTATAAAATGAATGAATGACATAGTGAAAAAATGACTTGAGGAAAAACACAACCCCTTTATTTTTCTCTGAAAACACGTTAAATAAGCATAAATATTGCTCCTAATTTCTGACGGCTAAACTTTACAAAGGGCGCCCCATATTCACACGAGGAAAACCACGGATGTGAGGATCAGTGTATTTAGTGATTTAGTGATCAATAAATTTTCAAAAGAATCAGATAAAAATATTAGAACTAAACCGTTTAATCAACTTATACGTTTTTTTGCATTATGTTAATATAAAATATGTTATTTTAGACAACCTTCTTTTATTATACCTTACGGTATACTGTTTGGTGGGAGCTGGAATTTACCACAGACAGTGAAGGCAACGTTTTCCTTTCCAATCATCAGAAACGAAACTGAAACTGAAGCCGCAGTAAACTTTTCCAGATCTACTTTAAATGAACAAACTAAATGTTGGATTCTGCTGCAAACAGAAACCAGAAGTTTTTTTTTTTGTCTAAGCATCAAACATGTGGGAGTCCGGCCGGTTCTGGTCTCGGTGCCGCTGGTTTTACTTACTACTGCGGCTGTCTGCTGTCCGCTGCTGCCTGGTTCTGACTCTCAGCTGCCGGTTCGGCCAGGTTCGGAGCTGCCTGGTCCGGTCCAGGAGCTCCTGATGGGTTCATTCCTCCTCTGGAGTTCTGCTGCCTCCATGATCCCCTCCGGTTCTGGTGAGGATCCATGGTTCGGGTCCGATCCGGTGGTGTTTTGTTTGATAGGAACCCGGTGCTGTCAGCTGTCCACCTGCTGCCAGCTTGTTTACAGGGACACGGTCTGAACATGGCAAAACAGCGCCCTCTGCTGGACAGTTTGATAGATGCAGGTTCAGCTTTATTCAACTAATAGAAGGTGCTTTAAAGAGCAGTCTGATTAAATCTAATCTAGAATCTATTCTGGCATCAGATTATGTTTTATATCAACAGCTGATATCAAGCTTCATAAAACTTAACAAATAAAATTGCTGAAGAGTTATTTTAATGATGAGCCGGGTTTGAAGCCGGCCTGTGGTCCTTCGCCGCATGTCTCTCCCTCTCTCTCATTCCCCCTTTCCTGTCAGCCTACTGTAAAAAAAACGAGCCACTAAGACAGTTAAAAAAAAGGTCCAAACAGACAGCAGCAAACCATTTGAAAACAAACCATGCAAAGAGCAGTGTTGCCAACTTAGCGCTTTAGTCGCTATATTTAGCCACTTTTCAGACCCCTCTAGCACTTTGATTTCTAAAAAGCTCCTAGCGCCAAATCTAGAGACTTTTTTCTGCTACTGGAGACTTTGGAGACAACATCTAAAAGCAGCGAACTCTGCTCTCCAGAGCAAGTAGATTGGTAACCCTGCCTCCTGCTCTCCTCTATCTTGTCTGCTGTCATGATTCATGCAGCTATTATTTCATCCAAATGAAAAATGGAGAACAGATAAGCAGATCATGGCTTGTCTACAGTGAAAAGAAGGACTGGGTTATTTACTTTGGCCTTTTTGGAAACACAGGAAGGAGCAATCAGCTAAGTGAGCTTAGTGCTTGGAAAAAATCTTTCATTCCTTTAGAGACAGCATGAAAAGTCAGCTGAGTACAAAACATAGAGAGGAAAACAAGAAGAAAAGGGACAAGAAGAGAGGGACACAACCTAGAACAGATAATGGATGTCTATTCTATTAACATTTCTCTATCTGGAGAATGGGGCTGTTTGATGTGTTTTCTTCTCTATTTAGAGGGGCCCCCTGCCTGTCTTTGCCTAGGGCCCCACATTTCTTAAATCCACCCCTGGCCCTAAGGAGGCGGAGCTACACATCATGTGGAGCTAAATTACAAAACTCTAGACTCTAGGTTTGATTGGCTTTTAAATTCACCACCTAGTGTCTATCTGTGCTCGTCCCTGTGTGCCATCATAGTGATCCGCACTACAGGCTAAAACCTAACTCTCCTACAGAGCTTTACCTTTCAAATAGTTAGAGAAGAACGCATTAAACAAAACGATACCATAAAGATGGAACGTCTGATGAGGATTTGTTTTTTAGGCTAAAAAGTGAGTTGGAAGTTTTGGCACTGCAAGGATTTCTCATTACAGAGAGGCCTTTAAATACACAGCCAGCTGTAAAGAGACGACCTGCCAGGGAGGGGCGGCCTTTTATTTTCACTCCTGTCCCATAAATTGGAAGAAAAAAATGTCCCTGATTGAGTCAAACTGTCTCTCTAAAGCAGAATCATACCTGCTGCCCAATGGACATGCTGTCGCTGTAGAGTCTAGAAAGGACATTTCCACTTAGCGTGAACAACTGTAAGGAATCCATTTTATTCACACTATAAATGTAGAGTGAGTTTATAGTCCAGAAGTACAACTCCAGATACGCTGCAGCGTAACAAACACTATGAACAAAGAAGCATGGGCGTTT
The DNA here is from genome assembly GCA_030533445.1 of Cyprinodon diabolis. Classification (NCBI taxonomy): domain Eukaryota; kingdom Metazoa; phylum Chordata; class Actinopteri; order Cyprinodontiformes; family Cyprinodontidae; genus Cyprinodon; species Cyprinodon diabolis. Next base: position 47,377,283 of record CM060068.1, on the reverse strand, counting down.
TTAGTTTATTTTTGAGGTGCTGAAGCCACCCTGATATGAATGAAAGCACCCCTAAAACATGAGTGGTGTTTTTTAAGACTGTATGCGCTTAAAATGTGACATTGTAGAAACTATACAGTATTTGGTTATTTAACCCCTTCAGTTATCTTCTGGTTCATCAGAAATAATAATAAACAAAACAAAAAAGCAAGTAAAGCAGCCTGATGGAGATCCTTAACTAAAACGTTGAGCAAAGCTTTGAGGAAAACGCTGCATTCAGGTGTTTCTGAAATGTTCGGATTTCTGAACATCTGACCATAATCCAATTTATTTAAAGATTTGTCTAAACAACAGGAACAGGAATTCAGCATGGAGACTGAATGTGGGAATATTGAATAGTGAACAATGGAGAGAAAAAATAAAAGAAGAAATTAAACTATATGCTAAAGAAAATAATAATGGAGCTGTAGGCCCAACAATATTATGGGATGCCATGAAGGCAGTCATCTAGTTAATAGCTTAAACTGCACATGATTAAAGAATTAAACTACAGACATGCAGGATAATTACAGAGAGACTTAGGGAATTAGAACAGAATATCAGAAAACAAAAGACTCAAAGGTTTACCAAGAAATCAGAGTTAAAACCTAAATAAAATACATATTATTAGGAGAGACTGAAAAAAGGAACACATTTCTAAAACAGAATTACTACGAAGCAGCTTCAAGGGCAACTAAACTATTAGCGAAACGTATAAGCAAACAACAAACACGGAACATGATATGTAAAATTAGAAACCCACACACAGGATAACTAACAGATAATCCAGAGGAAATAGAGGAACATTTTCGAGAATATTATGAGAAACTATCTACAAAATCTGAATTGGCAGATGAGGAGGAAATGAGAACCTTATTAAATGCATTAGATTTAAGAACAATTGATAACTACAAAACGAGACACTGACAGCAGCAATCATAATAGAGGAAGTGAAAGAGGCAATAAATATATTAAAATATAGTAAATCACCAGGCAGTGATGGTTACCTGCAGGATGGTACAAGACGTTCAGAGAAGAGTTGATGCCAGAACTTACAGCTTCTTTCAATGGACACTCAGTAACAACAAAATACCTCCTTCATGGAGTGAAGCCATCATCTCAGTCAAAGGTGTAATAAAAGTTGGAGGGGGCGCTCTAAGGGAGGGGGCGCTCTAAGGGTGGGGGCGCTCTAAGGGTGGGGGCGCTCTAAGGGTGGGGGCTCTCTAAGGGTGGGGGCTGATGGACCTACAGCTACTCAACCCAAACGCTTTCAACCGGTTTTATATTTTCCAAAAATGAGCTCAAACATAAATGTATTGAATGCTTTCCTATTGTTGGGAACACAATAGTAACCACAGTACTCTGATATTTATAGATCTAGACAGATGCCTGCATTTAGTGCTTTATTTATAAAGGCTTTAAAAACATTAATGTATAACAAAAGACTAATAACAGCCGATACTGATGCTAACATCAATAGATCCTGCATCCCTAGAATGGACACAACTTCACTTCCATCCATCCATCCATCCATCCATCATCATCCATCCATCCATCATCATCCATCCATCCATCCATCCATCATCATCCATCCATCCATCATCATCCATCCATCCATCCATCCATCCATCAACCATCCATCCATCCATCCATCCATCCATCCATCCATCAACCATCCATCCATCCATCCATCCACCCATCATCATCCATCCATCATCATCCATCCATCCATCCATCCATCAACAATCCATCTTCCATCCATCCATCCATCCATCAACCATCCATCCATCCATCAACCATCCATCCATCCATCCATCATCATCCATCCATCATCATCCATCCATCCATCCATCAACCATCCATCCATCCATCAACCATCCATCCATCCATCCATCCATCAACCATCCATCCATCCATCCATCCATCATCCATCCATCATCCAACCATGCATCCTTCCAGCATCCATCCATCCATCCATCCATCCATCATCCATCCATCCATCCATGCATCCATCCATCCATCCATCCATCCATCAACCATCCATCCATCCATCATCCAACCATGCATCCTTCCATCCGTCCTCCATCATCATCCATCCATCCACCATCCATCCATCATCCATCCATCCATCATCCATCCATCCATCCATCAACCAACCATCCATCCATCCATCCATCATCCATCCATCCATCCATCATCCATCCATCCATCATCCACCCATCCATCCATCAACCAACCATCCATCCATCCATCCATCCATCCATCAACCAACCATCCATCCATCCATCCATCCATCATCCAACCATGCATCCTTCCATCATCCATCCATCCATCCATCATCCATCCATCCATCCATCAACCAACCATCCATCCATCCATCCATCCATCCATCCATCCATCATCCATCCATCCATCCATCCATCATCCATCCATCCATCAAACCATGCATCCTTCCATCCATCCATCCATCCATCCATCCATCCATCCATCCATCCATCAAACCATGCATCCTTCCATCCGTCATCCATCCATCCATCCATCCATCCATCATCCATCCATCCATCAAACCATGCATCCTTCCATCCGTCATCCATCCATCCATCCTTCCATCCATCCATGCATGGCTTCCCTTTAACCTGCATCACTGATTCTCCTCCTTCACAAGCAGCTAAATCTAATATAGAAATTTGTCCCATATGTCATTGACAGCCAAAGTCTATTTATTGAACCTTATATTTCAAAAATCATTTATACTTGTTATGATTTGTGCTTTAATTCTTGCAGGTTTCTTATAGTTTAATTTTCAGGCCGTGTCCTGTGAGTCTGACTGTCTCTGGGTTGCAACTATTTCTGAAACTTGTTCACCTACAAAAGACAAAAAGATATGTTGAATTTTATTATAGCATAGCGTATTTTTTCTTTAAACTTGGAGATATATTTTATTGCATGTTGCATATCCCAGTAAATCTGTTTCACCTTTAAATCAGCAGTTCTCCCTAACTGTGTCTTTGCTCTGCTTTAAATCAGATTGATGAATCTCTAGAAGCTCTGCAGTCTGATTCTCTGTTCAATCTGAAAAAACCTTTACTAAAACATATATTGAAGTAGCTGCTGGTTAATATTCACTGAGTGCTGCTGTGTCTCTCCTCATCCTCGTAGCGACTCTTTACCCAGTGAATAGTGACCCAAATAATATTACTGTATGTCCCAAAGCGACAGATCCCATGATGTTTCAACAGGTGGGACTGGAGAGCAGCGAGAGAGAGAGGAAAAAATACGGACTGGGGTAAAAAGGGGTAAAAAGCAGAAATTATTGGTGGTGACTGTCCCCTCTATGCCAAAGTTGGTGGCCATTGTCCCCTCTATGCCAAAGTTGGTGGCGACTGTCCAGTCTGTGCCAAAGTTGGTGGCCACTGTCCCCTCTATGCCAAAGTAGGTGGGGACTGTCCCCTCTATGCCAAAGTTGGTGGCGACTGTCCAGTCTGTGCCAAAGTTGGTGGCAACTGTTCCCTCTATGCCAAAGTTTGTGGCGACTGTCCCCTCTATGCCAAAGTTGGTGGGGACTGTCCCCTCTATGCCAAAGTTGGTGGCGACTGTCCCCTCTATGCCAAAGTTGGTGGCAACTGTCCCCTCTATGCCAAGGTTGGTGGCAACTGTCCCCTCTATGCCAAAGTTGGTGGCAACTGTCCCCTCTATGCCAAAATTGGTGGGGACTGTCCCCTCTAAACCAAAGTTGGTGGCAACTGTCCCCTCTATGCCAAAGTTGGTGGGGACTGTCCCGTCTAAACCAAAGTTGGTGGCAACTGTCCCCTCTATACCAAAGTAGGTGGGGACTGTCCCCTCTATGCCAAAGTTGGTGGCGACTGTCCAGTCTGTGCCAAAGTTGGTGGCCACTGTCCCCTCTATGCCAAAGTTGGTGGGGACTGTCCCATCTATGCAAAAGTTGGTGGCGACTGTCCAGTCTGTGCCAAAGTTGGTGGCAACTGTCCCCTCTATGCCAAAGTTGGTGGGGACTGTCCCCTCTATGCCGAAGTTGGTGGCGACTGTCCAGTCTGTGCCAAAGTTGGTGGCAACTGTCCCCTCTATGCCAAAGTTGGTGGGGACTGTCCCCTCTATGCCAAAGTTGGTGGCAACTGTCCCCTCTATGCCAAAGTTGGTGGCAACTGTCCCCTCTATGCCAAAATTGGTGGGGACTGTCCCCTCTAAACCAAAGTTGGTGGCAACTGTCCCCTCTATGCCAAAGTTGGTGGGGACTGTTCCCTCTATGCCAAAGTTGGTGGGGACTGTCCCGTCTAAAGCAAAGTTGGTGGCAACTGTCCCCTCTATGCCAAAGTTGGTGGGGACTGTCCCCTCTATGCCAAAGTTGGTGTGACTGTCCCCTCTAAACCAAAGTTGGTGGCAACTGTCCCCTCTATGCCAAAGTTGGTGGGGACTGTTCCCTCTATGCCAAAGTTGGTGGGGACTGTCCCGTCTAAACCAAAGTTGGTGGCAACTGTCCCCTCTATGCCAAAGTTGGTGGCAACTGTCCCCTCTATGCCAAAGTTGGTGGGGACTGTCCCGTCTAAACCAAAGTTGGTGGCAACTGTCCCCTCTATGCCAAAGTTGGTGGGGACTGTTCCCTCTATGCCAAAGTTGGTGGGGACTGTCCCGTCTAAACCAAAGTTGGTGGCAACTGTCCCCTCTTTGCCAAAGTTGGTGGCAACTGTCCCCTCTATGCCAAAGTTGGTGGGCACTGTCCCGTCTAAACCAAAGTTGGTGGCAACTGTCCCTTCTATGCCAAAGTTGGGTGGGGACATGTCCACACTAGTCCTTCAGAAAGTTATTCCAGTGCCTGACTGACAAATTCATACAAAGATCAACCAGACAGGGTGCTGCCTATCACCTACACTGTTGGCTTTCTTTATAGGGCGTCTGGCAGTAGGACAAGACAATGAAATTACGGGAGTTATTGTAAATGGAGAGGAGCATAAAATATATATATTTTTTGCGGACGATGCAATAACTTTCCTTGAACAACCAGATGAATCGCTACCAGCGCTTTCTTTGGAAAGTGTGGTTATATTTCAGGATATAAAATTAATGTAACCAAAACACAAATTCTAAGACTTAATTACATCCCATCGAAAGAAATTCAGGAATCATTTCCCATCAAGTGGAATATGAAGGGAATTAAATACCTAGGGGATGACATTTACTAAAGGATTATCTACACTGTATAAAGCAAACTACGATAAAATAAGCCAAGAGATACAAAAAGATATAGATAGATGGACGACTCTGCCCTTGGATCTGAACTCAAGAATTGTAATTGTTAAAATGAATGTGCAGGCAAAATTTCTTTACTTGTTCCAATCACTACCAGTAGAGGTCGCTCAAACACAATTTGCAATCTGGGATAAGATGATATCGAGATTCATTTGGGGTGACAAAAAACCTAAAGTTAAATATGAAACTCTGCAGCTACCGAAAACCAAAGGGGGTACGTGTCTCCCAAAATTAGTGGAGTACTTCTGTGCAGCTCAGCTCAGACATCATACGCTGGTGCACACCAGACTACGCACACGATTAAGTGGAAAGATATGGAGAAAGGGTTTGGAGGATACTCGATACAAAGTGTTATTGGGGGTAAAGATAGATATGAGAAGATAAAAAAAATACATGTATCCAATTACAGAGTTCACACTGGAACTGTGGTTCAAAACATTAAGAAAACACAAGATAAAAGAAATGAAAGTGCTCAGGTGGGAAGCATATGATAGCGATTTCAAACCAACAATGTATGATAAAGGGTTCAAACAATGGATAAGCAAGGGGATCACAGGCAAGGCAAGGCAAGGCAAATTTATTTGTATAGCACAATTCAGTACAAAGACAATGCAAAGTGCTTTACATGATTAAAATATAGGAAGATAAAACAGAATCAAAGCAAGTAGGAAAAAAAAATTTATAAAAAAAAAAAAAATGCAGAAACAAAAAAAAATATTAAAACAGTTGGACTAAAGAAAATATGTTTTAGTTGAACTGTTTAACTAGAACAGTGGAAGGCAATCCTAAACAAATGTGTTTTAGTCTTGATTTAAAGGAACTCAGGCTTTCCGCACTTTTACAGTTTTCTGGAAGTTTGTTCCAGATAAGTGGAGCATAGGAACTAAATGCTGCTTCTCCATGTTTAGTTCTGGTTCTAGGTCTGCAGAGCAGGCTGGAGCCAGAAGACCTGAGTGGTCTGGAGGGTTGATACACTGATAGCAAGTCTGTGATGTATTTAGGTGCTAAGCACAGGATGGTATACCCAGCTTAACACGACAATATCAGATGAAGATGGTTAGATATGTGGAAAACACATCAGACATCCACCAATTCACGGATATGGTGGGAGTTCACATGGAAAAATCGAATACGATTTTTCATCACGCCTAAAGTCAAGAATAGATATAAGGGTACAAACACGGGGTGTTGGTGGAACTGTGGGTCAGTGAACACCGACCACTCTCACATATTTTGGAACTGGAATTTTGGAAAAATGTACATGAAACTGTGAAGAAGATTCTAGGATATGATTTTCCTATGTGGTATATATCTTTGCAAATTGAACAATATCAAAGCAAGGGTAAAAGACAGGTATCCGATTAAGATATTAATAGCTATCAAAAAAGCAATTACGAGGAAATTGGGACAGGCAGACCCCCCTTGTCAAGAACAATGGACTCGAATAATAGAATAAATCTACGTCATGGAATAACTTGCACATCGTCTGAGACTGCAAGAAACTCAAATGGAAGAAAAGTGGAGGAAATGGACCACATTCAGGACAAAAGACAGCGACAAAGATAAAGAACTAGATAAACTAGACGGGACAAAGGTCAAATAGAGGAATAGCTCCCAAGTGAAAGTTTTGTTTTATATTTAGTTGAATGTGAAATGTTCATCTGCACTGTATATGTAAAAAAAAAAAAAAAGTGAAAAATACAAATAAAAAGTTAAATGATAAAAAAAAGGAATTGTAGAGGACCAACCAAGGACCCATCAAGGAAAGTAGGGACATTTTGAATGCTTACTACTACTACTACTATATTACAAATAGGCCAGGGAAAATTATGGTTCCACAAGGGTTTGATGCCCTACATACATTTGTGCTCAATTAAAGAGAGTTTTCTGTCGAGTCAATTTTTAGATGAAGTGTGTGCCATGGCCAGGTAAGCCAGGAGGTGTTAAGGAAGAAAATATTCTAAAATAGTTAACTTTGGAAAAAGGTTTGGCTTCTCTCTTCCTCTGGTCCCCGGGCCTCCCGGCGAGCTGCGTGTGGCCACAAGGAAAACCAGCATTGCGTGTTGACGTCACAGAATTACAGAGTTTAATCCAATATAAGACAAAGCACAAACTTAGAAATAAGACAATGTACAAACTTACACCAGAAACTGCAGAACAACAGAGACATACATTCAATTACCTGACATAAATGGAGAGAAGGAAAGAAAGCAAAGACGTACAAAGACATCTTTGGAGAGTTGCAAGAGCAAATCTGATTTGTTACTTCTATGTAGAAAGTTTTATCCTCTTGTATTTAATTTATTCAAATAAGGCTGGCTTTTGCTCCTCCAACCAGGAGCTATCTTGGACACTCAGAAAAACTTAGAGCTTCCCCTAATTTACGGCCTGACATCTGGCTAAAGAAAACATGAGATAAGACCTCACAGAATAGCTGTTGGAATGCGGGGGCCTCTTTCCTGCCATAAATTCTCAGGAACAAACTTAAATTCAGTCCTTTGGTTCAAGGAAAGGTTATCTTCACAAACCTGTTCAAAATTAGGAAATATGTTCAAAATGAGAGTGTTCAACATACCTTTTACACATGCCATAAGATTAACTGTATTAAAAACTAAAAATAATCATTTTTCTTTAACAGTCCCTCTTTTGAGGTCTGAGACACACAGACCTCACAAATAAATTGATTAAGCCTTCTAATAGAGGAACCAAAAAACTATTTAGTATGTTAAAAAACTAAAACATTAGCCCAATTATATAACAGCCCCTGTTTTAAACAGAACCTCCTAGCTCCACGGCCAGGTCATGTGTCTGAAGCTGAACTCCATTATCTGAACTTATCAAATGTATCTTGCGCTATCCAACAATTTAATACTCACCTGATGAACCACAAAATTTTAACCAGTAAAAACTAAAACTGAAAATACATTTCACTTATCAAACATGAAAAATCATACAACTCAGTTATGTCAATATAAGAAAAAACACAATAGAAATATCAGCCCAAGTATAAAATTAGAAAACCAGAGTAAGATATCTCGAAATTACTAAAAAATGCCCAGGAAACTTAAAAGACAATACTCGCCACAAAAATTACAATTTGTCAATACAAAACAATAACAGCATCAAAAAAAGAAAATACATCATAAACACATAAAAATTACAAAATACCTTTTTTCTTTTTTTTTTTTCACATGATTCAATAATAAGAACTTAGAGTTCGTCTCTATGCTCCTTCGATAGTCCTCCAAAAATGAATATGAATTCTTCGTCAGGAAGCGATCCAAAAATAGGCGCAAAAAGAAACGAATGTTCTTTAAGACGTCGCAAAAAACGAAAACACGCAATATGGGCCTGCAGGTTGAGACTGTAGATTCTCCTATTTGTACTTCGTTACTTCCCATCTCTGGTTAGAAAACTTTTAATAGATTTTCTGGTCTCCCTCTGTATTGCGTTAGATGGATGCTGTGGAGGTTTTTTCATCATCGTTTAGCCTCTTTAGCCCGTCATCTCAGATGCCTCTCCTGCTCACGCTTTACAAGCTAAATCAATGGGAACGAATTCTAAGACAACGCAAATATTAAGGTTAAGAGGCTGAGCTCGTAGATGATGATGAATTACATAGTTATGTATAATATATTACATTTCTGACTGTATATCCCTGTAATTATTACACACTGTAGCTTTAAAGTAAATAAATATGATTAAGTAAATTCCAAAAGCAGTTTGCATTGATTTAATGAATTTAATCATTAATCACTAAAAAAAATTTTTAATAGTCTGGGAGCTGCCATTTTTGCCCAAATATAGTAGCCCCTCCCTCCTGCCATCTTCCAGCAGTGACGTCACGGTGCGGTAAGCCTAGCGCCATTCTCGCCGCTTTACAAGCTAAATCAATGGGAACTACTAGACACATCTGCAATCAACAACAATTATTGAAGATTTCCAGAGGACTTCACCATTGAAATTCACCAGAGCTATAGTGAAACTGACAATGCCCACGTGCATGGCAGCTGGATGCTGGAATACATCGGGTAAAAGTGAAAAAAAGAGTTATTCCACCTTTCTGATTCCTGATCCTCCACGGACGGGTTGGTCGTTGGATCGCCAACTTGAAGAGGGAGGATTTGCCATCGAACTTCTGGCCAGAGAAAAAACACGTAATATGTAGCCAACATTTGGAAGAAGAATGTTTTCAAGATGACTTGGATAATAGCGCGTTGTGACAAACACCAGATACAGCACTGGGACTTGATCAACAGCCGATACTGCACCGTGACGTCACTAAACAGTAGGTGGCAGTAGTGTTCTTTGACAAACATGGATGCCTCCAGTAAAGCACATTCACATGAAAATTACTCTGAATTAAAAACACTGAACCCCAGTGGGCCTCAGCAGATGGCCGCTCACACTGAGCCTGGTTCTGCTGGAGGTTTCTTCCTGTTAAAAGGGAGTTTTTCCTCTCCACTGTCGCATTAAGCATGCTTAGTGTGAGGGATTGTATTTGAGTCAATGAGTCAATGCAATCAACTGGTTTTCCTTAGATAGAAAACTTTGTATCAATTTGACTGGATGATCTGGTGAACTGGAAAGTGCCTTGAGATGACATGTGTTGTGAATTTGGCGCTATATAAATAAACTGAATTGAATTGATCATTTATTGAACAGGATGGAATCATTTCAGATTTAAAGAACTTTCAGAAGTTTGAATTCTGAATATGAGCGGGTTTTTAGTTTAAAATCTAAAGAGAAGCATCATCTCCTGGTTAGACTTTGTAATTCCGTGAAATGCACGCCCAGGAGAAGGCCAGTGGCTGGAAGTAAGAGGGGATTTTGCTGGGTTGCAGGGAGGTAGGCTGCCATTCTGCTGGCGTTTGACTTGGAAGTGCCCTTTTGAATGGCTGCTACCGTAAAACCATGCAGCCTTCTTGTTTCTATCAAATCCCTATAAAATCCACTGAGTGCTGCTGACATGATGTGACATGAATACTGAATGAACAGTATGTAATAATTTCATATTTAAAATACTTTCAGAACTTTGAAATCTAAATATGAACAGACTTTTCCTTTAAATATTTTCAAATCGGCTTCATTGAACAAATCAGGTGGTTAACTTTGGTTAAACATTTAACTCACAAACACTACAACTAAACTAACTGCCAAATAAATGAAATCCTAATTTATTATCCTTCACTCAGGTTACATTACTCTGATATCAAAATCAGTTTAAAGATCTGAAACAGCTAAATGTGACAAAAAGGAAAAAAAGGAAATGTTCTACATGCATTTAATCCTTTAAAAAATATGTAAAGAATTTGAAAACTTGGCTGCTGGTTTCAGTTTGTTTCAATATGTTTGGTTGGCCTGAAGTTTTTGTTGTTTTTCAGATATTTATAATTATTATAATTGAACAACTTGGCATTTATTACATGGATTCACACATTCAGTGCTTTAAGGAGGGAATAAAACCGGAGGCAGTTTTCAGTTGGATGTTAAAGAGTCTTTATTGGTCAGTAGTGTTTACAAACCATGATGGTGAGTCAGAAAAGAAATCTCTACATGACTTTCTGGAATGTTTATTTGGCCGACTGAAGGCTGAGCGTCTGACTGGTGAGGGGATTGGGACACGCTCTGCTTTACTCAGCATCACAACGTTGCCTGAGATATTCAGGAAACACAACAAGGCAACGAGAACATCAGGATCCACGCATGATTTTTGACACAAAACAGAGAAGGCATTGATGGTCCAGAGGCTCCCTCACCACCAGATCACCCTCTGCTGCAGAGCAGGGAGATTAGTTCCTGTTAATGCAGTCTGCGTGAAGCATGAGGGACGCTGGACCCTCATGGATGTTACGGCTATCATCACCCAGAGATATCTCCTCCCTACTTGGCCAATCTCTCCAGTTCCTGTAAAGATATCCCTGTGTGCATCAGTCTGTGCTGCAGCTGGGATCACAGTTTGGGTTGGTTGGCCAGCTTGATCTTCAGGTTCTCCGCCAACTTGTCCAGGAACTCAAAGGTGTTCAGGTAATCAGCACGTGTCACACTGTAAAAACACAACAGAAGGAAATTGGTCCACCCCAGAGAGCTTGGAGATGCACAGAGAAGCAGTTTTACAGACCAGGGAAATCACTGCAGCATAGGCCGTTCTTTTACTGAGCCCCTAAACGGACACTGAAGAGAGGAAAACCAAATAAAATAATAAAAATAAAAGACGTTCAGACACTACAAGATGGTGACGACTTACAACTAATGCAGTGATGTCTTTGTAAGGGAGCCTAAACTAAAAAATATGGACTATTTAGTTCACGGACATCATTTTAATGAACACGGCTGTCCGAAATACTCATACAAGAAAGTATCTGGTGCGCACGTGAAACTCACTGGTGTGCATGAGAAAGTATCTGGTGCACACATGAAACTCACGGGTGTGCATTAAAAAGTATTTGGTGCACACGAGAAAGTATCTGGTGCACACATGAAACTCACTGGTGTGCATGAAAAAGTATCTGGTGCACACATGAAACTCACGGGTGTGCATTAAGAAGTATCTGGTGCACACGAGAAAGTATCTGGTGCACACATGAAACTCACTGGTGTGCATGAAAAAGTATCTGGTGCACACGAGAAAGTATCTGGTGCACACATGAAACTCACTGGTGTGCATGAAAAAGTATCTGGTGCACACGAGAAAGTATCTGGTGCACACATGAAACTCACAGGTGTGCATTAAAAAGTATCTGGTGCACACGAGAAAGTATCTGGTGCATACGAGAAAGTATCTGGTGCACACATGAAACTCACGGGTGTGCATTAAAAAGTATCTGGTGCACACGAGAAAGTATCTGGTGCATACGAGAAAGTATCTGGTGCACACATGAAACTCACGGGTGTGCATTAAAAAGTATCTGGTGCACACGAGAAAGTATCTGGTGCACACGAGGGAGCCTAAACTAAAAAATATGGACTATTTAGTTCACGGACATCATTTTAATGAACACGGCTGTCCGAAATACTCACACGAGAAAGTATCTGGTGCACACATGAAACTGACTGGTGTGCATGAAAAAGTATCTGGTGCACACATGAAACTCACTGGTGTGCATGACAAAGTATCTGGTGCACACGAGAAAGTATCTGGTGCACACATGAAACTCACTGGTGTGCATGAAAAAGTATCTGGTGCACACGAGAAAGTATCTGGTGCACACATGAAACTCACGGGTGTGCATTAAAAAGTATCTGGTGCACACGAGAAAGTATCTGGTGCACACATGAAACTCACGGGTGTGCATTAAAAAGTATCTTGTGCACACGAGAAAGTATCTGGTGCACACATGAAACTCATTGGTGTGCATTAAAAAGTATCTGGTGCACACGAGAAAGTATCTGGTGCATACGAGAAAGTATCTGGTGCACACATGAAACTCACGGGTGTGCATTAAAAAGTATCTGGTGCACACGAGAAAGTATCTGGTGCATACGAGAAAGTATCTGGTGCACACATGAAACTCACGGGTGTGCATTAAAAAGTATCTGGTGCACACGAGAAAGTATCTGGTGCACACATAAAACTCACTGGTGTTCATGAAAAAGTATCTGGTGCACACATGAAACTCACGGGTGTGCATTAAGAAGTATCTGGTGCACACGAGAAAGTATCTGGTGCATACATGAAACTCACTGGTGTGCATGAAAAAGTATCTGGTGCACACATGAAACTCACTGGTGTGCATGAAAAAGTATCTGGTGCACACGAGAAAGTATCTGGTGCATACATGAAACTCACTGGTGTGCATGAAAAAGTATCTGGTGCACACATGAAACTCACTGGTGTGCATGAAAAAGTATCTGGTGCACACGAGAAAGTATCTGGTGCACACATGAAACTCACGGGTGTGCATTAAAAAGTATCTGGTGCACACAAGAAAGTATCTGGTGCACACATGAAACTCACTGGTGTGCATGAAAAAGTATCTGGTGCACAAGAGAAAGTATCTGGTGCACACATGAAACTCACTGGTGTGCATTAAAAAGTATCTGGTGCACACGAGAAAGTATCTGGTGCACACATGAAATTCACGGGTGTGCATGAAAAAGTATCTGGTGCACACGAGAAAGTATCTGGTGCACACGAGAAAGTATCTGGTGCACACATGAAACTCACTGGTGTGCATGGGAAAGTATCTGGTGCACGCGAGAAAGTATCTGGTGCACACATGAAACTCACGGGTGTGCATTAAAAAGTATCTGGTGCACACGAGAAAGTATCTGGTGCACACATGAAACTCACTGGTGTGCATGAAAAAGTATCTGGTGCACACATGAAACTCACGGGTGTGCATTAAAAAGTATCTGGTGCACACGAGAAAGTATCTGGTGCACACATGAAACTCACTGGTGTGCATGAAAAAGTATCTGGTGCACACATGAAACTCAATGGTGTGCATGAAAAAGTATCTGGTGCACACGAGAAAGTATCTGGTGCACACATGAAACTCACTGGTGTGCATGAAAAAATATCTGGTGCACACGAGAAAGTATCTGGTGCACACATGAAACTCACGGGTGTGCATTAAAAAGTATCTGGTGCACACGAGAAAGTATCTGGTGCACACATGAAACTCACGGGTGTGCATTAAAAATTATCTGGTGCACACGAGAAAGTATCTGGTGCACACAGGAAACTCACTGGTGTGCATTAAAAAGTATCTGGTGCACACGAGAAAGTATCTGGTGCACACGAGAAAGTATCTGGTGCACACATGAAACTCACGGGTGTGCATGAAAAAGTATCTGGTGCAAACGAGAAAGTATCTGGTGCACACGAGGGAGCCTAAACTAAAAAATACGGACTATTTAGTTCACGGACATCATTTTAACGAACACGGCTCTCCGAAATACTCATACAAGAAAGTATCTGGTGCGCACGTGAAACTCACTGGTGTGCATGAGAAAGTATCTGGTGCACGCGAGAAAGTATCTGGTGCACACATGAAACTCACTGGTGTGCATGAAAAGGTATCTGGTGCACACAAGAAAGTATCTGGTGCACACAAGAAAGTATCTGGTGCACACATGAAACTCACGGGTGTGCATGAAAAAGTATCTGGTGCACACGAGAAAGTATCTGGTGCACACATGAAACTCACTGGTGTGCATGAAAAAGTATCTGGTGCACACGAGAAAGTATCTGGTGCACACGAGAAAGTATCTGGTGCACACGTGAAAGTATCTGGTGCACACGAGAAAGTATCTGGTGCACACGAGAAAGTATCTGGTGCACACATGAAACTCACGGGTGTGCATGAAAAAGTATCTGGTGCACACGAGAAAGTATCTGGTGCACACATGAAACTCACTGGTGCACACGAGAAAGTAGCTGGTGCAAACATGAAAGTAGCTGGTGCACACATGAAACTCACTGGTGTGCATGAGAAAGTATCTGGTGCACACGAGAAAGTATCTGGTGCACACGAGAAAGTATCTGGTGCACACATGAAACTCACTGGTGCACACATGAAACTTACCTGTGCACACGAGAATGTATCTGGTGCACACGAGAAAGTAGCTGGTGCACAACTGAAAGTAGCTGGTGCACACATGAAACTCACTGGTGCACACATGAAACTCACTGGTGCACACGAGAAAGTAGCTGGTGCACACGAGAAAGTAGCTGGTGCACACATGAAACTCATCTGTGCACACAAGAATGTATCTGGTGCACACGAGAATGTATCTGGTGCACACGAGAATGTATCTGGTGCACACGAGAATGTATCTGGTGCACACATGAAACTCATCTGTGCACATAAGAATGTATCTGGTGCACACGAGAATGTATCTGGTGCACACATGAAACTCATCTGTGCACACAAGAATGTATCTGGTGCACACGAGAAAGTATCTGGTGCACACATGAAACTCATCTGTGCACACAAGAATGTATCTGGTGCACACGAGAATGTATCTGGTGCACACGAGAATGTATCTGGTGCACACATGAAACTCATCTGTGCACATAAGAATGTATCTGGTGCACACGAGAATGTATCTGGTGCACACATGAAACTCATCTGTGCACACAAGAATGTATCTGGTGCACACGAGAAAGTATCTGGTGCACACATGAAACTCACTGGTGTGCATGAGAAAGTATCTGGTGCACACGAGAAAGTATCTGGTGCACACATGAAACTCACTGGTGCACACATGAAACTTACCTGTGCACACGAGAATGTATCTGGTGCACACGAGAATGTATCTGGTGAACACGAGAAAGTAGCTGGTGCACAACTGAAAGTAGCTGGTGCACACATGAAACTCGCATGTGTGCATGAGAAAGTATCTGGTGCACACGAAAAAGTATCTGGTGCACACGAAAAAGTATCTGGTGCACACGAGAATGTATCTGGTGCACAAGAGAATGTATCTGGTGCACACGAGAATGTATCTGGTGCACACGAGAAAGTAGCTGGTGCACACATGAAACTCACTGGTGTGCATGAGAAAGTAGCTGGTGCACACATGAAACTCACTGGTGTGCATGAGAAAGTATCTGGTGCACACGAGAATGTAGCTGGTGCAAACATGAAAGTAGCTGGTGCACGCGAGAAAGTATCTGGTGCACACATGAAACTCACTGGTGTGCATGAAAAAGTATCTGGTGCACACATGAAACTTACGGGTGTGCATTAAAAAGTATCTGGTGCACACGAGAAAGTATCTGGTGCACACATGAAACTCACTGGTGTGCATGAAAAAGTATCTGGTGCACACATGAAACTCACGGGTGTGCATTAAGAAGTATCTGGTGCACACGAGAAAGTATCTGGTGCATACATGAAACTCACTGGTGTGCATGAAAAAGTATCTGGTGCACACATGAAACTCACTGGTGTGCATGAAAAAGTATCTGGTGCACACGAGAAAGTATCTGGTGCACACATGAAACTCACTGGTGTGCATGAAAAAGTATCTGGTGCACACATGAAACTCACGGGTGTGCATTAAAAAGTATCTGGTGCACACGAGAAAGTATCTGGTGCACACATGAAACTCACGGGTGTGCATTAAAAAGTATCTGGTGCACACGAGAAAGTATCTGGTGCACACATGAAACTCACTGGTGTGCATTAAAAAGTATCTGGTGCACACGAGAAAGTATCTGGTGCACACGAGAAAGTATCTGGTGCACACATGAAATTCACTGGTGTGCATGAAAAAGTATCTGGTGCACACGAGAAAGTATCTGGTGCACACGAGAAAGTATCTGGTGCACACATGAAACTCACTGGTGTGCATGAGAAAGTATCTGGTGCACGCGAGAAAGTATCTGGTGCACACATGAAACTCACGGGTGTGCATTAAAAAGTATCTGGTGCACACGAGAAAGTATCTGGTGCACACATGAAACTCACTGGTGTGCATGAAAAAGTATCTGGTGCACACATGAAACTCACAGGTGTGCATTAAAAAGTATCTGGTGCACACGAGAAAGTATCTGGTGCACACATGAAACTCACTGGTGTGCATGAAAAAGTATCTGGTGCAAACATGAAACTCAATGGTGTGCATGAAAAAGTATCTGGTGCACACGAGAAAGTATCTGGTGCACACATGAAACTCACTGGTGTGCATGAAAAAATATCTGGTGCACACGAGAAAGTATCTGGTGCACACATGAAACTCACGGGTGTGCATTAAAAAGTATCTGGTGCACACGAGAAAGTATCTGGTGCACACATGAAACTCACGGGTGTGCATTAAAAATTATCTGGTGCACACGAGAAAGTATCTGGTGCACACATGAAACTCACTGGTGTGCATTAAAAAGTATCTGGTGCACACGAGAAAGTATCTGGTGCACACGAGAAAGTATCTGGTACACACATGAAACTCACGGGTGTGCATGAAAAAGTATCTGGTGCAAACGAGAAAGTATCTGGTTCACACGAGGGAGCCTAAACTAAAAAATACGGACTATTTAGTTCACGGACATCATTTTAACGAACACGGCTGTCCGAAATACTCATACAAGAAAGTATCTGGTGCGCACGTGAAACTCACTGGTGTGCATGAGAAAGTATCTGGTGCACGCGAGAAAGTATCTGGTGCACACATGAAACTCACTGGTGTGCATGAAAAGGTATCTGGTGCACACGAGAAAGTATCTGGTGCACACATGAAACTCACTGGTGTGCATTAAAAAGTATCTGGTGCACACGAGAAAGTATCTGGTGCACACGAGAAAGTATCTGGTGCACACGTGAAAGTATCTGGTGCACACGAGAAAGTATCTGGTGCACACGAGAAAGTATCTGGTGCACACATGAAAATCACGGGTGTGCATGAAAAAGTATCTGGTGCACACGAGAAAGTATCTGGTGCACACATGAAACTCACTGGTGCACACGAGAAAGTAGCTGGTGCAAACATGAAAGTAGCTGGTGCACACATGAAACTCACTGGTGTGCATGAGAAAGTATCTGGTGCACACGAGAAAGTATCTGGTGCACACGAGAAAGTATCTGGTGCACACATGAAACTCACTGGTGCACACATGAAACTCACTGGTGCACACATGAAACTTACCTGTGCACACGAGAATGTATCTGGTGCACACGAGAAAGTAGCTGGTGCACAACTGAAAGTAGCTGGTGCACACATGAAACTCACTGGTGCACACATGAAACTCACTGGTGCACACGAGAAAGTAGCTGGTGCACACATGAAACTCATCTGTGCACACAAGAATGTATCTGGTGCACACGAGAATGTATCTGGTGCACACGAGAATGTATCTGGTGCACACGAGAATGTATCTGGTGCACACATGAAACTCATCTGTGCACATAAGAATGTATCTGGTGCACACGAGAATGTATCTGGTGCACACATGAAACTCATCTGTCCACACAAGAATGTATCTGGTGCACACGAGAAAGTATCTGGTGCACACATGAAACTCATCTGTGCACACAAGAATGTATCTGGTGCACACGAGAATGTATCTGGTGCACACATGAAACTCATCTGTGCACATAAGAATGTATCTGGTGCACACGAGAATGTATCTGGTGCACACATGAAACTCATCTGTGCACACAAGAATGTATCTGGTGCACACGAGAAAGTATCTGGTGCACACATGAAACTCACTGGTGTGCATGAGAAAGTATCTGGTGCACACGAGAAAGTATCTGGTGCACACATGAAACTCACTGGTGCACACATGAAACTTACCTGTGCACACGAGAATGTATCTGGTGCACACGAGAATGTATCTGGTGAACACGAGAAAGTAGCTGGTGCACAACTGAAAGTAGCTGGTGCACACATGAAACTCGCTGGTGTGCATGAGAAAGTATCTGGTGCACACGAAAAAGTATCTGGTGCACACGAAAAAGTATCTGGTGCACACGAGAATGTATCTGGTGCACAAGAGAATGTATCTGGTGCACACGAGAATGTATCTGGTGCACACATGAAACTCACTGGTGTGCATGAAAAGGTATCTGGTGCACACGAGAAAGTATCTGGTGCACACATGAAACTCACTGGTGTGCATTAAAAAGTATCTGGTGCACACGAGAAAGTATCTGGTGCACACGAGAAAGTATCTGGTTCACACATGAAACTCACGGGTGTGCATGAAAAAGTATCTGGTGCACACGAGAAAGTATCTGGTGCACACGAGGGAGCCTAAACTAAAAAATACGGACTATTTAGTTCACGGACATCATTTTAACGAACACGGCTGTCCGAAATACTCATACAAGAAAGTATCTGGTGCGCACGTGAAACTCACTGGTGTGCATGAGAACGTATCTGGTGCACGCGAGAAAGTATCTGGTGCACACATGAAACTCACTGGTGTGCATGAAAATGTATCTGGTGCACACAAGAAAGTATCTGGTGCACACAAGAAAGTATCTGGTGCACACATGAAACTCACGGGTGTGCATGAAAAAGTATCTGGTGCACACGAGAAAGTATCTGGTGCACACATGAAACTCACTGGTGTGCATGAAAAAGTATCTGGTGCACACGAGAAAGTATCTGGTGCACACGAGAAAGTATCTGGTGCACACGTGAAAGTATCTGGTGCACACGAGAAAGTATCTGGTGCACACGAGAAAGTATCTGGTGCACACATGAAACTCACGGGTGTGCATGAAAAAGTATCTGGTGCACACGAGAAAGTATCTGGTGCACACATGAAACTCACTGGTGCACACGAGAAAGTAGCTGGTGCAAACATGAAAGTAGCTGGTGCACACATGAAACTCACTGGTGTGCATGAGAAAGTATCTGGTGCACACGAGAAAGTATCTGGTGCACACGAGAAAGTATCTGGTGCACACATGAAACTCACTGGTGCACACATGAAACTTACCTGTGCACACGAGAATGTATCTGGTGCACACGAGAAAGTAGCTGGTGCACAACTGAAAGTAGCTGGTGCACACATGAAACTCACTGGTGCACACATGAAACTCACTGGTGCACACGAGAAAGTAGCTGGTGCACACATGAAACTCATCTGTGCACACAAGAATGTATCTGGTGCACACGAGAATGTATCTGGTGCACACGAGAATGTATCTGGTGCACACGAGAATGTATCTGGTGCACACGAGAATGTATCTGGTGCACACATGAAACTCATCTGTGCACATAAGAATGTATCTGGTGCACACGAGAATGTATCTGGTGCACACATGAAACTCATCTGTGCACACAAGAATGTATCTGGTGCACACGAGAAAGTATCTGGTGCACACATGAAACTCATCTGTGCACACAAGAATGTATCTGGTGCACACGAGAATGTATCTGGTGCACACGAGAATGTATCTGGTGCACACATGAAACTCATCTGTGCACATAAGAATGTATCTGGTGCACACGAGAATGTATCTGGTGCACACATGAAACTCATCTGTGCACACAAGAATGTATCTGGTGCACACGAGAAAGTATCTGGTGCACACATGAAACTCACTGGTGTGCATGAGAAAGTATCTGGTGCACACGAGAAAGTATCTGGTGCACACATGAAACTCACTGGTGCACACATGAAACTCACTGGTGCACACATGAAACTTACCTGTGCACACGAGAATGTATCTGGTGCACACGAGAATGTATCTGGTGAACACGAGAAAGTAGCTGGTGCACAACTGAAAGTAGCTGGTGCACACATGAAACTCGCTGGTGTGCATGAGAAAGTATCTGGTGCACACGAAAAAGTATCTGGTGCACACGAAAAAGTATCTGGTGCACACGAAAAAGTATCTGGTGCACACGAGAATGTATCTGGTGCACAAGAGAATGTATCTGGTGCACACGAGAATGTATCTGGTGCACACGAGAATGTATCTGGTGCACACGAGAAAGTAGCTGGTGCACACATGAAACTCACTGGTGTGCATGAGAAAGTAGCTGGTGCACACATGAAACTCACTGGTGTGCATGAGAAAGTATCTGGTGCACACGAGAATGTATCTGGTGCACACATGAAACTCACTGATGTGCATGAAAAAGTATCTGGTGCACACATGAAACTCACTGGTGCACACGAGAAAGTATCTGGTGCACACGAGAAAGTATCTGGTGCACACGAGAAAGTATCTGGTGCACACATGAAACTCACTGGTGTGCATGAGAAGGTATCTGGTGCGTATCAGTGTCCCTTTAGGGCTTAGTAGGTTCTAGATTCAGTGACAGGTTTTAAATCAAGGCCAGAGAGCAAAAGCAGGTAGAAACTTCTAGAAAGGAGAAAATGACAGGAAGCTAGAGTTTAGAGTTAGATGTTTCTGCTCAGAGATCGCTACAGCTTTCAGCTTTTAGGACAGTGATAAAATTCATGTTTTATTTCACTGAAGGGAGACGATGCAAAGACCGCAGTCTGACTCACTTTGGCAGGCCTTTGATGCAGATAGCCAAGTCCTTGGTCATGAAACCAGCCTCGATGGTTTCGATGCAGACGGCCTCCAGAGCCTCAGCAAACACCCGTAGCTCCGCGTTGTTGTCCAGCTTGGCCCTGTGGAGCAGACCCCGCGTCCATGCGAAGATGGAGGCTGAAACGGACAGATGGATGGTGTAAAGACGGGCAAAGGGATGCAGGTTTTGTTGTAAAGCCACTTCTCTGACCTATAGGGTTGGTGGAGGTTTCCTTCCCCTGCTGATGCTGTCTGTAGTGACGCGTCACGGTGCCGTGGGCGGCCTCGGCCTCCACCGTGCGTCCATCAGGGCAGATCAGAACGCTGGTCATCATTCCCAGAGAACCGTACCCTAAAAACAATCCCCAGTCAGGAGCTTCAAAGGTTCCTTCACAGCCCATCAAACGGCTCCGTTCACCAACCTTGTGCCACAGAATCCGACTGCACATCCCCATCGTAGTTCTTGCAGGCCCAAATGAAGCCGCCCTCTGACTTTAAGGCCTGGGCCACCATGTCATCTATGAGACGGTGCTCATACCAGATGCCTTTGGCCTCAAACTGAGCCCGATATTCCCTGAGAGAGACTTTCTTTTAGTTCTGGTTCCCTTCGTTCTGGGTCCATCATGCAAGTAAATGAAAGGTCTCACTTCTCATAGATCTCCTGGAAGATGTCCTTGAAGCGACCGTCGTACTTTTTCAGGATGGTGTTCTTGGTACTGAGGTAGAGAGGCCAGGCTTTGGTCAGAGCCATCTGGAAGGAGCTGTGGGCGAAGTCTCGGATGGACGCATCCGTGTTGTACATTCCCATGGCAACGCCACCAGTGCCTGGAGGGACAGGGAGGGAGAGACTAGATCAGAGGTCAAGGATTAGCAGACCAGGACCCCCCTGCTGGCTAATCCGGACCCAACCTGATTTAAAACATTTATAAATTACTGCATGTTGTCCAACGACATTATCTATTCAGTTCAATTCAGTTTATTTCTATAGCTCCAATTCACATCATGTCATCTCAGGTCACTTTCCAGTTCACCAGATCATCCAGTCAGATTGATTCAAAGTTTTCTATCTAAGGAAAACCAGCTGATTGCATCGACTCATTGACTCTTCAGCAATCCCTCACACTAAGCATGCTTGTAGCGACAGTGGAGAGGAAAAACTCCCTTTGAACAGGAAGAAACCTCCAGCAGAACCAGCCTCAGTGTGAGCGGCCATCTGCCGAGGCCCACTGGGGTTCAAGGAGACAGAAGCAGACATAGAAAAAGAAGCATAGATACAAAAGGCAACTGTCAACCAGCTCCACAGGCGGCCCCGTCCAGGAAACACACAGCCAGGCAGACGAGCTCCGAGCCAGCTCCCATGTCCTACTTCTAGTTCATTGGTTTTGCTGAACTTTTGCATGTGCAATTATTTATATCTGTATAGATTAAGTGGCAAATTACAGGTCTGAACAAGTGGGTTCTGATGTACAGGCGTCAGAACTGAGTTGAAGCTAAAATAGAGCCTGTTGAGTGTTGAGCTGTGATACTTTTTTTTTGTATCTGAAATGACGCATAACACAGAAGACTTTTCATGAAAAGGTCAAATGATGCCCCGTCGTATGGCCTTGTAAAACGTTTTTCATCAGCATAAGTTGCTTTCATTTTATCAAAGTCTCTGACTTGGCTCAGTTCAAACTCCTGTAAATCAGAAACCACAATTAGTTCAGAGATGTAATTTGCTACTTAGTCTGTACATATATAAATCATTGCACATGCTAAATTGCAGCTGGATTAAACAACCAGAAGTGTGTCAGGGGTGTTACTTATTGGACGCTCCTCATATTGCTGCTTGTTGGGTCAAGAACTGGTCCTCTGGGGGTGGGGGCTGAGCTCCTCCTTACCTTTAAACTCATGGATGACGTATTTGACCGGCTCTCCGGTGGTTGGAGTGTAGATCATCTCTACTTTCCCAGGTCCAGGCACCACAAAGTCAGTGGCTTTGTACTGTGGAGGAGGACAGAGAGTCAGCACGGCAACGCAATGAGTTCATGAACAAGCATAAAGGTGTTGGCAGGAAGAACCAGTGGGAGGGATGAAAGCAATCTGAAAGCCTTTATGTAAGCAGCAGACCCCTCACCTTTCACCTACTCTTCACTCAGAACACGACCTGTTAAATCTGAGCCACAACCTGATATCTAATTGAGGCAGAGTGCAGGTCCAAAGAGCAGCGGCTGAAATGTAATTATTGATCAACAGTCTCCTGGCAACCCCAGCATGCCGACTACCTACCTGCTCTGCTTTACCTTCTGCACTGGAAAAAAAATCTAAATCTAGATCAGTCATTTTTTCTAAAAATAAGTGCATTTTTTCTTGGATTAAGGAGGTAAAAAAACATTTTGCCAATGGAACAAGACATTTAAAATAAGAAAACACAATTGCATTGTCTTATTTCAAGTGCATATTATCTAATTATCGTATTTTAAGAGTAAATATACTCATTCCATTGGCAGACTATCTGATTTACCTGCTCAAATTAAGGGTAAATACACTTAATCTAAGAGATTTTTACTTATTTCTAGATCGTTTTTCCAGTGCATCAGCAGCCCAGAGGACAGACTCACCTGGTCTCCGTGCGCGTGCCTGCCGATGATGATGGGCTTCACCCAGCCGGTCACCAGGCGGGGGATGTTCTTGCAGATGATGGCCTCCCTGAACACGGTGCCTCCAAGGATGTTACGGATGGTCCCGTTGGGCGAGCGCCACATCTTCTTCAGCTTGAACTCCTCCACGCGCTTCTCGTCTGGGGTGATGGTGGCACACTTGATCCCCACGTTGTACCGCCGGACCGCCTCTGCTGCCTCAACCGTCACCTGGTCATCTGTCGCATCTCTGTTCTCCATGCCAATGTCGAAGCTGAGCAGGCGGATATAAACAGACTGGGTTTACTGCTGGATGAAAGCTAATACCAACAACTTGCTGTTAGCACACAGGTGTGCAAACATGCTGATCTAAAACGCCTCTATCGCTGGTTTTATCCTCATTAGAAACGAGAAATCTCCTGTCCAGGGGTGATGCTGAGAAACTAGTCCATGCATTTGTTACTTCAAGGCTGGACTATTGTAATTCTTTACTATCAGGAAGTCCACAAACTGTAGTTAAAAGCCTTCAGCTGATCCAAAATGCTGCAGCCAGAGTTCTGATGAAAATGAAAAAGAGAGATCATATCTCTCCTATCCTGGCTTCTCTTCATTGGCTTCCTGTTAAATCCAGAATAGAATTTAAAATCCTCCTTCTCACATATAAAGCCTTAAATGGCCAAGCTCCATCTGATATCAGAGATCTGATTGTTCCTTATGTTCCTAACAGAGCACTTCGCTCTCAATCTGCAGGTTTACTAGTGGTTCCTAGAATTTCTAAAAGTAGAATAGGAGGCAGATCTTTTAGTTATCAGGCTCCTCTCCTGTGGAACCAACTACCAGTTTTAGTCCGTGAGGCAGACACCCTGTCTACTTTTAAGGCTAGGCTTAAAACTTTCCTTTTTGATAAAGCTTCTAGTTAGAGTGGCTCAGGTTATCCTGAGCTATCTCTATAGTTCTGCTGCTATAGGCTTAGACTGCTGGAGGACATAGGGACCCCTTTTTCATCATTCTGCTTCATTCTATCTCTATTCTCCCACTCTGCAGAATCTGTTAGTTCAATCTCTAACGTTCTGCTCTCTCTGCTTTTCCTCAGAGTAGCTTTGCCTCGTCTGTTCCTGTTTGGCTGTGACTCCATCCTGGAGAGAAATATCATATTTGGGTGACCTACATTCAACCCCAACTCTCAAATGAAATATTAAGACTATTATCTTTTTTATCCAGATATCTGCACATTTTTCTGTCGAATGTGGAAAATAAAGGTACTTTAGAGCTTGAAGACACTGAATCAGAATCAGGAGGCTTAAATGGGTCAAATCTAAAGAGAACCATCTGTTTGAGAGTTAATGTTGTTATTTATGCTTCATTATTTAGCAGCAGCCCTGAAGCACTGACCGCTAGGCAGCAAAGGGAGAACAGGCCTCTCCTTTACTCTCCTTTAAACTGGTTTTAACACCACCTGCTACCCAACCCGTCACAATGTTCCCTTCGGGGACCTTCAGCACCCTGCTGCACGGTTAGCGCCTTGAATGAGGAAACCTGCACTGCACCTGGTCACAGGCAGCCATGGAATGAGATCACCAGATAAACAGGCCTCCAACCAACCTGTGAAACCAACTCGACCCGTCAGATCGCTCAGAGTTTACAGAACAACCCTGAGTGCATCTGTGGACGCCCACTGGCTTTGTCTAAAGCAGAGACCTTTCCCCTACTTTTCCCTTCGCTTCACCCAGAGACACAGAAACCAATGAATACAGAACAGAGTGGATGAGGAAAAGGAAAAACCTGAACGACAGGATTCAGGCATTCAGTTGTCAGGAAAAAGTGTTCTCTGTTTCACAAACTACCAGAAATGCAGCAAATAATCTGCAAATCCCTTATCTGTTTATTTGTTGGGTAAAGTATCAGAGGGGTGCAAACGTGCCGCAGAGAAATAATCTTTGAAGGCAGGATGGTAATCTGGATGAACTGACTGCACAGACCATGTTTTCAGGAGGACTTTCTCACTTCAACATAGATTCTAACTACTTTTTACCCGCTGATCACAGCTAATATAGCAAAGCTGCTCTCTGGCATTGAACACAGGAGCAGCAGAAGCAACAAACGCATCTGGACTCACTTTACTGGACGGCTGACCTTAATGTGGACAAGCATCAGAAATGAAGCAGCAGAAGCTTCTTTGCCGCTTCCAGCGCTTGTGATCTGAACGGAGCATAACTGGGCCTAAATGGTGCTATCCTTACGCCAATTGGCAAATGTTTACATTTTTCATGTAAACTTGTTCGTTTCAGCATATTTGGCCTAAAACCGTCCCAGTAGGACGGCCACTACAGACCGCTCCCACAGTTGAATTTCCCACGATTGATTTACCTTGGAACCGGGAGGTCAATGACATAACCTCTGAGGTTGGAGTGTTCCCGTTACTTGGCGTATGGGCGCTGGCATCCTCCACTGTTCTTTTATGGCCAGTATGGCCACTTTTTAGAACAAATCAATGATAGAAACACTGCTCTGCATGGGATTCAGATGTCCGAGTGCAAATGACCCGCACCGTTAAACCATCTCACTCAGAGACACGCCTCAGAGGTCAGGTCAGGGGTCAGCGTAACAAGCACTGTGATCTACGATGTTCTTCAGGGGAACAGTGCATCACCTTTTAGGCAGCATAGGGTTTTATTTTGGGTGTTTTGATCATTAATTCGTAGCACATTAACCTTGAAGATGACCGTTGATATGTGATTGGCCGAATGTTCAAGCTGACCAGTGTATTCTCATTATCAGTTCGTATGAAATCGTACGAAAAGTTATGCACAGTAATTTTGTACGTTTTTTTCGTCGTATTTCGTCATATTTTTACGTCTTGCCTCGAGACAAGATATCTTTGCGCATGCGCATCTTACGCACCATTCAACAACATAGACTTTAACATAGAATTAACCCTAACCCTAAGATACAAAACAGCAAGCAACGTAGTTAGAGACATGAAGAAGTAATTATTGCACTGTTTTTCCCAGTTTTACGTCCGTCCGCGGATCTGCTTTTTTTGTCTGTCTGCCTGCGCACTGATCTGTATTTTCGAGGAAAAACATCCATAACGTACGAAATACTGTGCATAACTTTTCGTACGATTTCATACGAACTGATAATGAGAATATGTTGAGCTGACATATAACTAACTGGCCTGCAGAAGATAATGGAAAAAAAAACAACACAGATTTTAAGGCAGGAGTTCTTTTTTTTTTCTTCTAACTTTTGGGACAATATCATCTGATTAAGAGTACATTTATATACATGTTTAACCCAGAATGAATAGACATTTAAATATGATTTTCCTACGACTTTAATGTGAAAAAGCATCAGAAATGATTATTTGCTGCTGAAATCATGGTGCAAACGTAGCATCAGACTTACTGTAGCTAAAGTGATGAAATTTCCACTTCTAGTCAAGCACACATACTTCCCATAATCAGGACTAACGTATTGTTGGAACAAAGACAAAAAATTAGCTGCTCTCCACCTCAAAATGCAGGAAATATCATTCAATTTCAACAGATCCTAAAGATGTGATACAGCAAGGTGGAAATATTCCACCTAAAAGCCTCCTATAAGGGAAGGTTTTCTTTCTTTACTTCCTGCATGGATCATTAGTCCCTTTATCTT
Organism: Cyprinodon diabolis; assembly: GCA_030533445.1. Classification (NCBI taxonomy): domain Eukaryota; kingdom Metazoa; phylum Chordata; class Actinopteri; order Cyprinodontiformes; family Cyprinodontidae; genus Cyprinodon; species Cyprinodon diabolis. The sequence goes on along the minus strand of CM060068.1, from coordinate 47,349,778 downwards.
TGGGAATAAGACAGAAAAGGAGCAGAAACTTGATAAAAATGTGCAAGAAGTTTAATCTTCAAACCCCATGCTGAGGGTAAAATACTGTCTGCTAAAACAAACTCCACAAAAATGAGCCTTTTGTGGAAGAAACTGCAGTTTGATGTTTAAAGTTGGCTAATCTCTGACAGCTCAACCCTCTACGGTTAGTGTTACGCAACACCTTATCAGGCGTGGACTTTCAGTACGTTACGCAACAGATGATGAACTTTAGTGGTTTTAAACAAGAGACAAAACTTTATTTAAAGGCAAAAGCTCAGAAAAGAGGATGGAAAATGAGCTTCATATAAACACAGCAAACAGTCTGATCAAACCTCAGACGTCTGAAACCAGCAGAGGATTTTATTACTTTCTGAGCTGATTAGTTAGAATTTTCCCCTCACACACATGACCCCTTATTATTGCGCACCTGCAGCTGTAATTTCCACTTCCACACCGAGGTAATCGCCCCTCAGATCAGACCATTTACTCCAGGTTATCAGCTATAATCTAACGTGGCTCCTAGATGCATGTTGTGCAACATCCAAACTTTTAAAGGTCGCTTTGCTTTGAGAAACTTTAAACAAGCTGTACCAGAAATGCAAGATCAGCAGGAAGAGTCGCTTCATTTGAGCTGCATGTTTGTCAAACCATTGATCCTGCAGAGCAGAGAGTCTGGATGAGACTGAAACAGAAAAGCTATGAAGGCTCCTTTAGGGCCCTGTCACTGATTGCTGATTTATCCAGCGTATGCTGACGTCCCAGAATCTCCTAAAACGCCGCCATACGCTGAACTTTCTATGGATTTTTTTCTATTCTTGGCGTATAAATAGAGGATTCATAACGAGTCCAGAACTTCTGTCCAACGACAGCCTAACTTCTGCATAACGCACGGCAGCGTGATGCCCAGGAAATGATGCAAAAGCCAGAGTCCTGAGGGGGCAGCAATGGGCCCGCAGGCACCCGGCCTGCAGAAAAAGATTTATTTGATCGCAGTATTGTTTACCACACGCCTAAAAAAAAAATTATAAAAAGAAAAAGAAAGAAAAGGTTTTTGGTGGCAGCAGATTGAGCGTCATGTCTGTTAGGAAGTGTGTTGGTGGTGGGCGTGAACGCAGGGAGGATCCATCACTCACCTTCTGGCTCCCCCTATGATGGGGATGAAGTCTGGAGGAGAACTGACGGTTTCCTCCTGTGAACCCCCTTTATACCAAAACGCTGCCAATACGCCATTATACAGTAGCTGGAAGCTAGAAACACGTTCAGCGCTCGTCTGGAACACGGCAGATACGCTGATATGTTGGAGAGAAGTTCTGGATAAGTTACGCAGAGGTTTAGGATCAGCTAGACGCCACGACTGATGAGGAACTGACACTGAACGGATGTCAACCATCAGTTAACTGACCTGGAACTGATGGACCACGTCGGGAAATATAAGCATGGTCAAAATTTATCAACATATTCACTGTATGTCAGCATGTTCCCACATGTTTAAGTGTAAATCATCAAGGTGTGACAGGAGCTTTAAGTAGAAAAGACATCGAGATGTTTCTGCACATCCAACAGTTTCATCGTTTTAAAAGCAGAGCAGATTTTTCCCCTTTTGTCCCGCTGATTTCTGCCACAGCTTAGAAATCAGGATGATTTCACTCAGACTGATCACTTCCTGTATTAATATGATGCAATCGTGGGATCAGATTCCAGCTTTATTGGATCCCAAACATTACTGAACGAAAAAGTCCATCTAAAGCCGCTGTTCTGTCAGACCAGCATACCAATAGTCAATACTCAGGCCAAAGACGACCGATTTGCATTTATCCCTTTAGCTTTGTATGAAAAATACTTTAAAATAGCTCAACAGGCATGTATTACTTAAATCATGTACAAAAAAACAATTTATGATCAGATCGCCATACGCTTAAAAAAAACACACCAAAAACTAAGTAATTAAATCGTTTTTTTGCACGACTGACGTAGCTTAAATTGTATTTTTCATACAAAACTAAAGGGATAAACGGGTATTAACTATGGGTATGCTGGTCTGATGAGGTATGCTTAACTGACAGAACACCGGGCTACACTGTACGATTTCCTGCCCTTTTCAAGCCGATTCTCCGGTCATGCGAGAATATTTTTTAATCAGGCAGAGTTTCATCCTCATAGTGCGTCCTGTAGCATAGAGGGGGTAACGAGGGGCGATCAGTCTCGAAGGACCGCCTCCTGATCAGGACTCGTAAGGTCGGGAGAAATTCAAACATGTTTGAAATTCAGTCGGCCTTTATAAGGTGGTTGTGGGTAAATCCTGCTGTTGAAGTGTGTTCCTGTTTCTCTGGCCGTGGCTGGGTGGATGTGCTCTCTTCATCCTCTGGCATGGGAGCTGCCTTGGAGCTCGTCTGCCTGGCTGTGTGTTTCCTGGACGGGGCCGCCTTTTACAGCTGCTTTTTGTATCTCTGCTTCTGTCTCCTTGAACCCCAGTCGGCCTCGGCAGATGGCCGCTCACACTGAGCCTGGTTCTGCTGGAGGTTTCTTCCTGTTAAAAGGGAGTTTTTCCTCTCCACTGTCGCTACAAGCATGCTTAGTGTGAGGGATTGTATTTGAGTCAATGAGTCAATGCAATCAACTGGTTTTCCTTAGATAGAAAACTTTGTATCAATTTGACTGGATGATCTGGTTGAACTGTAAAGTGCCTTGAGATGACATGTGTTGTGAATTTGGCGCTATATAAATAAACTGAATTGAATTGAATTGAATTGAAGCAGAGCTATATGTTGATAGCCTGACGTAGTCCTACTCAATTCTAGTCAGAATGAGTCTGATGCTGCTCCATAGAGCTGTGATTATGGGGCGTGTTTCGAACGAACCAGGAAAAAATGCCTCTGCACTCAATTGGATAGACCTACAACCAATAAGAGCAACGGAGTGCGTGACGTATGTGAAGCGACGCATAGTTGTTGTCAACAAAAATCAAAGCGTGCAGTTGCACGCCTAGAATAAGATGAGCCTTGATCGCGTTTCTCTGTTCCTCTTTTAAAATTAATTTGCTGTCGATATCTTCTAGAACAGACCTAATAGCAGAATCTACTCACCTCAGCTCTCCAGCGGCAGCCATTGTTGTTGTCACCCAGGCGCGCTTTGGTCACATGGTTGATTACGTTACTGTTGATCATCTGTCCATCATCGTATGCGAGCATACTCGCGCTACTATTGAGCAATGCCAGACCGAACTTCCCGACCTCAAACGTTGTGGGCGGGACTAAGTTCGGAATGGCACCCAGGCTAATATGTTGAAGCCGATTTACCAGAACCTCCAGCATTGCGCATGTGCAGACAAGGGAGTTCTTCTTCTTCCAGATAGGTGAGTCAGAGCAGCGCCATCACTCAGTGTGAGCAGGTAGATAGCATCAGAGCATCAGGTCGCACAGTGGAAGAACACAAATCGTGGACCTTTAACCCTGTAATGCCAAATGTATCGTATTTGATACATACGGTTTCTGAAATGTTTTGCGTCTGACACCTTTTGCATAATTTAATGGTAAAAACTTTGCTCAAAATCCTATTGTACACAATCAGATATACCTGATAACAGGGCAGAAGACTACACAAAAAATAATAATCTTCACTGATCACATAGTAATAAATTATTAACATCAAAAATGTATTTCTGTTTTTTCTTTTTACATATTTTGTTAAAAGGCCAAATAAGGACTTCAAACAAAAAAAAATTAATTTTCTGTTTTGTTTTATTCTTGGATCGGGCTTTAAAGGGTTAAACCTTGCGGTTTCGTTGTAGCTGTGTGCAACGATTGAAAATATTGCACAATGTATACCCGGCTTACCCTGATAAACGATGTTTCTGTTTTATTCTTATCTGCTCCTCTTCATATTTTATATCCGGGCGATGAGACGCCGTTAATCTGCAGTGATTGCGATGCAGGCTGTGTTCAAGCACTCTGATGTACAACCTTCTCATTTACATAGAAACCCTTTGCCACCATATTTGGCGTCTCTCTGATGGCGCCACAATGTTTGACTTTTTTTTTTCTCCCTCTTCATATTGCTCTCAGGAGAAATATGCTCTCTCTCTGCGCTCCTGGTTCTGATTGGTCAGCTACCTTGAACCCGCCCCTTTATACGTGTGAGTTCACAGATTCATGATCAGTGAAAGCTGGATTACGTTAACGAGCTGATTACCAGCTTGGTGGTACCGCTGATGGTGATTGCCGTTAATGTAGACTGGTTGTACCTGGATAGACTGGGAGCTCGCTTCGAGGTACGGACCTCTGGTCTCCGTTCACAAGCAAAACGATAAATGAGCATCAAACACAATGAAAACAAATGAGCTGCAGACACCCAACAGCAATGCTCTCACCTGTGCAGGTCCAGCTCCAGGTATGGGAAAATCAGCTTGTCCTTAATCAGCTCCCAGATGACCCGAGTCATCTCATCTCCCTGCATCTCCACCACGGATCCGGCCTTAATCTTCTGAGACATCTTAGCAGAAACACAGACGCTGCAGGAAAAACAAAAAAAACAGGAGGATTTGTTTACTTGAATATATAAAACAGAGACTATTTAAAAAGGAGATGCATGCTAAAGAGAGATACCCAGCGAAAGCAGGTGTGGCTGATTAGATACTAAAGACTCGGCCCTTTTCTAATCAGGGATTACATAAACGCTAACATAGCAGCAATGCAAACATGACAGTTTTCCTTCTGGGCAAAGTAAAGGAGAGAAGATTACTAAGATCAGCTGGTTACAGACATCAGAGGATGGTAGTTTGAGATTTTTAGAGACTTTAAATCGGTCCGTCATGGGCGATCTCGGTGGCCGTTTGGCAATTTCACAGCTGAGGCAGAATATAAAGTTGCTCTTTGAGGAAAACACAAAGACTGCTGTTGCTGATGCTAATCCCATTAGCGGCACAGCGGCTTAAAATATCAGCTCTGCAATCAACATATATAACTTCAGAACATTTGTTCTGAAGTTATACTGGTGAGATCCTTTTTCTAACTGGGCCTCAGCAGATGGCCGCTCACACTGAGCCTGGTTCTGCTGGAGGTTTCTTCCTGTTCAAAGGGAGTTTTTCCTCTCCACTGCCGCTACAAGCATGCTTAGTGTGAGGGATCTGCGGGTTTACTAGTGGTTCCTAGAATTTCTAAAATTAGTTAGAGCTCGTCTGCTTGGCTGTGTGTTTCCTGGACGGGGCCGTCTGTGGAGCTGGTTGACAGTTGCCTTTTGTATCTATGCTTCTTTTTCTATGTCTGCTTCTGTCTCCTTGAACCCCAGTGGGCCTTAGCAGATGGCCGCTCACACTGAGCCTGGTTCTGCTGGAGGTTTCTTCCTGTTCAAAGGGAGTTTTTCCTCTCCACTGTCGCTACAAGCATGCTTAGTGTGAGGGATTGCTGAAGAGTCAATGAGTCGATGCAATCAGCTGGTTTTCCTCAGATAGAAAACTTTGAATCAATCTGACTGGAGGATCTGGTGAACTGGAAAGTGACCTGAGATGACATGATGTGAATTGGAGCTCAGGAGCAAAGGCTTTGTCTTATGCAGAAGATCTCCAATAATGTAAATCAGCATAACTGTCTGACCAGATTCCCTTTTATAAAAGTTTAGCATCGTTCCAAATCATATTTCCTGGTAGCACACTGCCCACTAAAACCTCTGTGGAAGAAACATTCTTTACCTTATTCAGTCCTAATCAGCTTTAGTTCTAGTCAATATGTGGATCTATAAAGAGTCTATAAAGGATTCATCCAGAGTTTAAAATGGGCTTTCATGGTGTTTTGCAGTGTTTAAATTTTTTCTGTTTAATCACCTATAAATCAGACTTGGTGACATTTGAAATATTCCTCAATACCTTTCTGTCACACAAATACAAACAACTGTGTTTACAATTTATAGTTTGGGAGGTTTACTTGCTTTAATTCACATCTGTGGTTTCAGGTGGAATTTGCTCCTTAGACCTTTCAGGGCTTAAGGGGTTCTCCCCATTTTAAGGGAGCAGCTTGAGTAGTGACTCAGCATTTAATTTACAACAGAGAACACATATGGTCATGGGGGGGGATTTACCATTTGGCAATACTAGGCAGTTGCCTTGGGCCCCAAGTTACATTTATAGTTTATCAACTATTCCTTATTTGTGCACATTAATTATGTTTTTGATCAACATCCTTTGGCTAAAATACCATCAGAACGCTGATAATATTCAGTGTGTCTCAGCCCAACCTGGCAACAATCCACTTAAGACGGGAGACGATAGCCTTTAGATGCAAAACCCCATCATGCACCCCAACATACTTTAGCTAAATATTCAAACATAAGTTCGCCAAATATCAGAGGAACATTTTAGTTTGGTTTAAAGAAAGCATTTTGGTTTTATTATAATTTAGTTTGTTGCAAGGATTTTACAGTTTGAAGAAATAGAAAATGACACCATATGCCAACCTTCACAAGGATGTGCATTAGAAGGAAGGGCTATAAATACTAGGGTTGTCACGATACTAAACTTTTCAACTCGATACCGATACTAAGGAAAATATTCCATACTCGATACCACAAGGATAAAAACAAAGACTCCAAAATTCAACAGAAATATTTTAATTAATAAATAAAATACAATAAATAAATTTAATAAACAACAAGAGCAATATTTTAAGGTTGTTTGCTGTGCACAATATTAAGCAAGCTTGATAAAAAAACTTATAAAATTAAAATTCAGTGTTCCTTCCTTGGCTATGCTTTGCACACATAACAATGACACTAGCCAAACCGGTTATGAAACAAAAATCATTCTCAGCAGCTGCACCTGTTACAGAAAAGTCTGAAACTGAAAAGTGCGTAGAATTATTCAATCACACAGTGTTCTGAAAGTGCATTTTCCTCAATTCTGCACTTTAGGTGCCACTGGTGGGGGCACTGTATCAATACTTTTGAAAATGAGTATTGTACCTGGATACGTTTCAGTATCGATACTTTTTGAGTATCGATACTTTTGACAACCCTAATAAATACTGCATGCATCATTTAGGGAGCTAACATTGGATTACTCGTAGAGCTCCTTGAGTTATTTACTGTCACAGGTAGGAGCTTCAGCCTCAGAGGAAGTGTTGGGGCCGCTATGATTGAAGGAGGGCGGGCCCTCGCACGCTGAGATTAGGACCGCTGTAGCTACCAGATCTGCTGGGGGCCTGCTTCATGCCGGTGATGTTACACTATATGATCGGCTGAACGTTGCCACATGATGTAAATTATTGTGGTTGCCCAGACAACGATAACATCACGCAGCATCCGTGTGCTGAGTAGTGAGCATCTGCAGCGTTAGCGTGTCTAATGACCGATGAAGTTTTACCTGATTGATAACAAAACTGAAGAAAATCTGTTTCTGGTGAACAAAATAATTGTTAGAGCGTGATATAAAGAGCTGGGTAGCGTTGTAGCTAGCTGTAATCAGTAGCTAACAGGTTAGCCTCTTTTAGCTCGGTCAGTTAGCCACATTAAGCTACACGACTTTTAACTTTGTGTCAACAACAACCGTTTGTTTTCTACAAGTAGAAAAGCTCTTTTATTTGTCCAAAATCTTTATGAAAGTCATATAAATGTTCCATTTGTCCTCCTCTGCCCTCAGATCTTAATACAAACAATAAAAATAAGCTGACACTTTTTTTGTCACCTTGTTAAACAGCAGAGCTCAGTCTGTCTTAGAAGGCAGAACTTTCCTTCAAGAGTGACAATAATTGTTTTCTACTTTCAGCTACTTTAGATCGCCAACGAAATGTTAAATAATAGCATATAAAGGTAATAGTATGCTGACAATCCAAGAGATTTGATCCTTAAGAAACAGGTGCAATAAAGTTTATCTGATTGGAGTTGCCATATATTGACGTCATAAGAATCGGCGGGGCCCGGAGCAGATCTGGTACCTACAGCGGCCCACCGGGCAAATGCTCGGTATCCCAGATTACCAGCTTGCAGCCTCTACCAGCCTGTATTAGAATGAGAAAAAAATGGTTGGGGTGGCCAATGATCGGCTAAGGGTGGCCATGGCCACCTCTGGTCCCCCAAACATTTGTGGGGTCAATAAAACGCTCAAAATGGCCAGAAAAAGAGAACTTTCATCTGAAACTCGACAGTCTATTCTTGTTCTTAGAAATGAAGGCTATTCCATGCAAGAAATTGCTAAGAAATTGAAGATTTCCTTCAATGGTGTGTACTACTCCCTTCAGAGGACAGCACAAACAGGCTCTAACCAAAGTAGAAAAAGAAGTGGGAGGCCGCGTTGCACAACTGAGCAAAAAGATAAGTACATTAGAGTCTCTAGTTTGAGAAACAGACGCCTCACAGGTCCCCAACTGGCATCTTCATTAAATAGAACCCGCAAAACACCAGTGTCAACATCTACAGTGAAGAGGCGGCTGCAGGATTCTGGGCTTCAGAGCAGAGGGGCAAAGAAAAAGCCATATCTGAGACTGGCCAATAAAAGAAAAAGATTAAGATGGGAAAAAGAACACAGACATTGGACAGAGGAAGAATGGAAAAAAGTGTTGTGGACGGATTAATCCAAGTTTGAGGTGTTTGGATCACAAAGAAGAATGTTTGTGAGACGCAGAACAAATGAAAAGATGCTGGAAGAATGCCTGACGCCATCTGTTAAGCATGGTGGAGGTAATGTGATGGTCTGGGGTTGCTTTGGTGCTGCTAAGGTGGGAGATTTGTACAGGGTAAAAGGGATTCTGTATAAGGGAGGCTATCACTCCATTTTGCAACGCCATGCCATACCCAGTGGACAGCCAATTTCATCCTACAGCAGGACAATGACCCTAAACACACCTCCAAATTGTGCAGAACTATTTAGAGCAGAAGCAGGCAGCTGGTATTCTATCGGTAAAGGAGTGACCAGCGCAGTCACCAGATCTGAACCCCAGTGAGCTGTTGTGGGAGCAGCTTGACCGTATGGTACGCAAGAAGTGCCCATCCAACCAATCCAACTTGTGGGAGCTGCTTCTGGAAGCGTGGGGGGCAATTTCTCCAGATTACCTCAACAAATTACCAGCTAGAAAGGTCTGCAATGCTGGAATTGCTGCAAATGGAGGATTCTTTGACGAAAGCAAAGTTTGATGCAAAAAAAATTATTTCAAATACAAATCATTATTTCTAACCTTGTCAATGTCTTGACTCTATTTTCTATTCATTTCACAACGTATGGTGGTGATAAGTGTGACTTTTCAGGAAAACACTAAATTGTTTGGGTGACCCCAAACTTTTGAACAGTAGTGTAAATGAATAGAACAAGTGCAGGAAGATGTTTCAGGTGAAGTCATAGATGGTTGAACTGTTTACTTTATCTCTGTGTTTTTAGCCCCCTTATAAAGCAGGAGGCAGCCATGGAGCAGAGAGGAGGAGCAGAGAGGAGGCAGCCATGGAGCAGAGAGGAGGAGGCAGAGAGGAGGCAGAGAGGAGAGCAGAGAGGAGGAGGCAGAGAGGAGGCAGCCATGGAGCAGAGAGGAGGAGCAGAGAGGAGGCAGCCATGGAGCAGAGAGGAGGAGGCAGAGAGGAGGCAGAGAGGAGGCAGAGAGGAGAGCAGAGAGGAGGAGGCAGAGAGGAGGCAGCCATGGAGCAGAGAGGAGGAGCAGAGAAAAGGCAGCCATGGAACAGAGAGGAGGGGCAGTGAGGAGGAGCAGAGAGGCTCAGCTCAGCTGCCATCACTCCGATGAGGAAATGTCTGAAACCTGAAACCAGGAAGCCGTTCAGGCCTGAATGGACTCTCTGTGCCTGCAGCCTCCGACCTCTAATAAAAAGCTCCAGAGAGACTCCATGTTTTACTGGGTTCTGAAAGATCTACTTATTACTACTCAAACTACTTATAAGGTTTAATCTTCAGAAACAGAAGAAGAGGTCAGGAGGCAGAAATGGAAGCATGTCGCCTCCTTTCTGCTCCATATTAAAATCATTTTCTTAGTTTTAATAAAGCGCTTACCTCTGTTAGGAATAAAATCCACGGAGGAAGAAGAGAAGAAGGCAGGAAGGAGACCGAGCGACGTTTGGACCGAGGTGACAGCGGATCAGGCTGTTGAACCGGAGCCGGCTGAGTGGCACCTCCCTCCTTGATTGACAACAGGATCGACCAATCAGAGAACTGCTCACTATCACGTTACGGCCAATCAGAAAACTGCACCCAACAGGAGAGGCGAAATCAACTCTCTGATTGGTCCGAGTAATTTTTCACAAATTTGTGCGTAATTACGTCCACAGACCCATTGATACGTAATATAATAATAATAATAATAATAATAATAATAATAATAATAATAATAATAATTTCTTACGTAGTTTCAGTCTGGTCTGCTGCTGGAACAAAACGTGTTCTTTACCCAATAAGAATTTACCAGTAAACATGATTAAACAGGTTTCCTTTATCATTCACTGATGCTACCCAGTAAAATCATTTTTGATTAAATATAAAAAGGACATTGATACCTCTTGCCAGTGGCGGTTCCAGACCAAATGTACCAGAGGGCCAGGAGGGGGGCAGCGTGTTTTCATGGGGAAACAGAAAAGCAGGAAATAAAAAAAGGGCAAGAGATTTAAAAACACTGCTCAAAAAAATTAAAGGAACGCTTTGAAAACACATCTGATCTCAATGGGGCAAAAAAAAAATCATGTTGTTTCTTTATCCTGATATGGACTGGGTGATGTGTTAGGAACAAAGGATGCCACATCATGAAAATGATATGAAAATGAAATGAAAATGATCAACCTACAGAGGGCTGAATTTAAAGACACCCCAAAAATTACAGTGAAAAAAATGATGCGGCAGGCTAGTCCATTTGGTGAAATTTCATTGCAGCAACTCAAAATGGTATTTAGTCATTTTATGGCCCGTGTGTGTGTGTGTATGCATGCCTGACAACGTCCGGGGCATAATGAGACGACGGATGGCGTCCTGGGGTATCTCCTCCCAGATCTGGACCAGGGCATCACTGAGCTCCTGGACAGTCTGAGGTGCAACCTGGCGGCGTGGGATGGAAACATAACGTCCCAGAGGTGTTCTATTGGATTTAGGCCAGGCGAGTGTGGGGGCCAATCAATGGTATCAATTCCTTCATCATCCAGGAACTGCCTGCATACTCTCGCCACATGAGAACGGGCATTGTCGTGCACAAGGAGGAACCCAGGACCCACTGCACCAGCATAGGGCCTGACAATGGGTGCAAGGATTTCATCCCGATACCTAATGGCAGTCAGGGTGGTGTTGTCTAGCCTGTATAGGTCTGTGCGTCCCTCCATGGATATGCCTCCCCAGACCATCACTGACCCCCCACCAAACCGGTCATGCTGAACGATGTTACAGGCAGCATAACGTTCTCCACGGCTTCTCCAGGCCCTTTCAGGTCTGTCACATGTGCTCAGGGTGAACCTGCTCTCATCTGTGAAAAGCACAGGGCGCCAGTGGCCGACTTGCCAATTCCGGTGTTCTGTGGCAAATGCCAATGGAGCTCCATGATGCCGGGCAGTGAGCACAGGGCCCACTAGAGGACGTCGGACGACGTTGTTTGGTCAGAGACATTCACACCAGTGCCCTGCTGGAGGTCATTTTGTAGGGCTCTGGCAGTGCTCCTCCTGCTCCTCCTTGCACAAAGGAGCAGATAGTGGTCCTGCTGATGGGTTGTAGACCTTCTACGGCCCTGTCCAGCTCTCCTGGAGTAACTGCCTGTCTCCTGGAATCTCCTCCATGCTCTTGAGATTGTGACCAATCTTTCAATTTCAAACCAAATAAAAAAATACTAACATTTTTACAGCTGAATTTATCAGTTTTAATTCAGATTTTATTGAAAACCTTAAGCAAACTTCTCAGACAGTTTTACGCATCATTCAAACAAATACTAATGCCTTGTTTTTAATTTTCCCCTTTTACTTTGGATGATAATTTCTTTCTTTCTTCTATTCTGAAACTAGTTTAAAAATATTAAAGATTGTTTGTTCCAACAGGAAAGGGATCTTTAATATTAATATAAATATTAATTTATCATGAATAAATTAATATTTAACAATAAAGTTGAATTTATGTTAATGTGTATTTAAAGACATTTCAATTGGTGGAAAATATTGCAGGGGAATATAAAAACAAAGTCGAATCAACCAAAACTTTCGCGACCCCAAGCAGTACCTCGCAGACCCCTTGTTGAAGACCTCCGTCTTAAAGCTACAGTGTGTAATTTTCAGCGACATCTAACGTCCAGACTGCAGACCGCAGCAACATGAACATCTCCCCCGCACCGCTTTTCCCCCCCAACAGTACGGCGAGCGTTACAGGACAAAATGTCTTCCACGACGTCAGCATCACCTACCTTCTCAAGTGATGAGGTTTGTTTACATAAATAATTTAAATACTGCCATCTATTGTTCAGTACCGTCTCAGTTCATCTCTCTCAACTTGCCGTAGTTACTTTCGAGCGTAATGGGCGATCTCGCAATCGCTAGTTTGTTGGCTCTGCGCCGCCGTAGCGCAAAGATGTCTGCCTCCATGGCTGCGAGACCCGCTCCTATGTAATTATAAATAACGAATTCTAAGACAACGCAAATATTAAGGTTAAGAGGCTGAGCTCGTAGATGATGATGAATTACATAGTTATGTATAATATATTACATTTCTGACTGTATATCCCTGTAATTATTACACACTGTAGCTTTAAAGTAAATAAATATGATTAAGTAAATTCCAAAAGCAGTTTGCATTGATTTAATGAATTTAATCATTAATCACTAAAAAAAATTTTTAATAGTCTGGGAGCTGCCATTTTTGCCCAAATATAGTAGCCCCTCCCTCCTGCCATCTTCCAGCAGTGACGTCACGGTGCGGTAAGCCTAGCGCCATTCTCGCCGCTTTACAAGCTAAATCAATGGGAACTACTAGACACATCTGCAATCAACAACAATTATTGAAGATTTCCAGAGGACTTCACCATTGAAATTCACCAGAGCTATAGTGAAACTGACAATGCCCACGTGCATGGCAGCTGGATGCTGGAATACATCGGGTAAAAGTGAAAACAAGAGTTATTCCACCTTTCTGATTCCTGATCCTCCACGGACGGGTTGGTCGTTGGATCGCCAACTTGAAGAGGGAGGATTTGCCATCGAACTTCTGGCCAGAGAAAAAACACGTAATATGTAGCCAACATTTGGAAGAAGAATGTTTTCAAGATGACTTGGATAATAGCGCGTTGTGACAAACACCAGATACAGCACTGGGACTTGATCAACAGCCGATACCGCACCGTGACGTCACTAACCAGTAGGTGGCAGTAGTGTTCTTTGACAAACATGGATGCCTCCAGTAAAGCACATTCACATGAAAATGACTCTTAATTAAAAACACGGATCATTTATTGAACAGGATGGAATCATTTCAGATTTGAAGAACTTTCAGAAGTTTGAATTCTGCATATGAGCGGACTTTTCCTTTAAAGGCAGAGAAACATTTAGAGGCGCTTAAAAGTAAATGCAGTAACTGCAAGCAACCACAAGATGGCGCCATGTGACTGTCCCATCATATCTCATCTTCTCTTTAACCTTCCACGCGCCTGATTTTCTTCTGTGAAGCTGATGAGAGCCGCAAAGGAGACAAAGGACTCTTTGCATTTGGACTTTTTAAATCAAACCAAACAAGTTTCCATTAAATTGAGGGATATTTTTCACACAGTAGATTTCAGATTGCATTGAAGGGAGAAAACAGGCAGTTTTCTTCTTGAAAGTTAATGTATAAAACAGTGTTTTTTCCTTTGTATAAATGGCCATAAGAGCTTCTGGGGCTCAGATTAGATTTCCCACCATGGGTTGATCCGGTCAGGAGGAGGATGCCGGCTTCCCTTTGTTGTCTCCCATCTCCACTTTGTAAAACTGACCAGGGCTTGGTGAGACCTGAAAGGCGTCATGTGACTCTCAGTTGTGGCAAGATAACCACGCAACGACAGAGAGGAGGAGGGAGGGCTGAGGAGGAGCCTGCTGCTATAAGATGCTCTCTGCGCACCATCAGCACTAAAACTTCCAGTTCCCCGGTCATCCTCTGCCTCCCAGTGCGCACACGCTGATCCTGGCTGCTCTCCTTTGATCCCCCCCTCCTCCCTGCTTGGGAGGGTGCACAGGTGCATCCCTGGGTTACTGCTCGCTCTCGGCTGACTTGATTATGGTCACAGCTCCCGCGGTGCCAAGGTGGAGCCACAGCGCGTATCTCGGATCGGTGCGCTTCTCCAGGGGCTGGGATGCGCACCGGGCACCTCTCGCTTCCTGCCGAGCTTTGGGTCTGAGGAGGAGTCGAGCGGCGGCCCGGGGCGCAGAGGCAGGAGGAGCCAGTCCACCCGGAGCAGGATGCCGGTGATGAGAGGGCTGCTGGCCCCGCAGAACACCTTCCTGGACACCATCGCCACTCGCTTCGATGGCACCCGTGAGTAACCCGCTCCCACCTTCTGCTGATCCTGTCTACCTGCAAACAGACATTTATTACACTTTACTGCAGGAAATAAACACCCTACTTTCTTTTCTCTGTTCTTCATAAGGTTGGAATAATTTTTTTTTAAGATTCAACTTTATATAAGTTTTCTAGTGAACCAGAATCAAACTCAAAGTGCTTAATTTGAGGTTGGACCCCCCAGGATTGGTCCAGTTAGAGGTGTAACACATTCATCATGATGGTTGAAGTTTAAAATGAGGTTTATGGAGTTTATATTGCAATGCTGCACCTCTCCCACCTGTTGCTGTGCACTGTTGCACAGCTGGCTGTGCACCAAATGTATCCCTACTATTCTCCATTAAACAATCAGCAACATGTGCAAATGTTGGCAGATGCTGCCGTCGTTTTTGACCCCTTCTATCAGAAATGTCTCTACAGGAGCAGATAGTCTGACTAATGAACCTGCTATGGTTAAAGTCCCACTGTTATCCTGGAAAAGGAAATCACTCCTGAAAGATGGTTTATTGAAAGATTAGATGGTTTGGCTTAAACCTTGTGTCATAATGTAAACATTATTATAATTGCAGTGACTGTATGGATAATTGTTGCTTTGATCTTATAATGTAAAGCATGTTAATTAGGTTATAGTTTCTGCTATATTTATTTGTGTGTCCATGAGGCGTGATATTCTGCTTGAGGTTGTCATGCAGCGAAGCCCCCACTGGTACTGGATCATAGGGCCCTCATAGGCCAACTGGATGCAAATGTTCATCATCTACTGTACGCCTCTAAATGTGTTCAGCCTGCGTCTGCCTGTTCATGTCAGCCAGTAGAATCAGACGGTTTAAAGTTCACAGCCCACTCAGAGCCAGAGGAGCAGTCAGACCTCCTCCTTTATTCTGATTCACATTTTATTTTATTTTATGTCCTGTCAGCGTTTCTATTTTCTGTTCTATTTTTGCTCTGAAATGTTAAGCCAAGATGAGGTCCGTTCTCTCAGAGACAAGCTCTGACTGCCTCTGATGAACGTCTTTGAAAAAGGGAACAGATTAGAGAGATTTTAATTTCTATGGTTTGTTGTTTACTGTGCTTTTTCTTTTTATTCACGTTTTATTCCGGTCCTAATTTTTAGGCCTTTGCTTGTTTTCGTATTTCTGCTAAAAAACTTTTGAGCTGGATTTGAGAACAATTAGCTAATTTTCAAGGAAACTATAGCACAGACAGGATTACCGGACCTGGGATGATTTAAAGTCGTAGGGAAATCATATTTAAACGTCCAATCATTCTGGCTTGAACATGTATATAAATGTACTTGTTCACCTAAATTCATCCAATCATATATCAACAGTCATCTGTCAATCACATGTTTTTGGTCATAGCATCTTGATTCATATGTCGCAGCTAATATACGCAGCGGTTGAAATCAGAATCCTGTCCTTTCCCATTGAGTTGCGTCCCAGTGTTCACGGGGATGGACGTCTGTGTCTTCGGCAGGCGTAGAGCTAACAGAACTGGCAGCGTTGCGAGGCAAGGGCTCAAACATGTACGGCTGGAAGCCTTCTACACCAAACCAAGCTTCTGCCGCCCTGGCGTCCTCTTTCACAACATTTTCGTCCCCGCTTTCCTCGTCTAAATAAAAAATGGATGACGGAGGAGACTCATCCACGACCTCCTACACTAAACTCTCCTCCTCTTGCATGTTTCCGCTGTCCATAGCGTTCCTTGACAGCGTCGTTTCTAAGTCGCCAATTTACTGCTACTTGGTCCCAATGGAATTTTCCATTGGGAACCTGCTAGCACTAAGTTGCTAACTGGTTAGCAACATGCTTCAGAAAAACCGATCACAACCAAACTTGCTTGCGAACCTTCTGCCACAACAATCCCGCCCCCTTGATAAACGACCAATCAGATTCACTTTATTCACTCATGTAAAGTCGGGCACCACTGGGAGAATTCGGAAATGCAACGTTTGGAACGGCCGCTTCCCTACGACTTTAAGATGCATGTTGACATGTGTGGAAGGTGCGTGGTCATGTGTTTTGATTTTCTTAAAATTCATAGACCGCTAGCTCACTCTGGTTGCATAAGTTTTTCTGAAAGATGGCCACATCCTGCTGGATTATTATTAGTTATTTTTATCTGTGACACTTTGTTTTTGCTCACTTTGTTACTAAATAAAGCCCTTTGTGTATATTTACAATAACAAAGGATTGATGATACTGCTCATGTTCACACGGGGTAAATAAGGTAGTAGGCTACTGCTGCTATCTCGGGGTCTTGTTCACTAGTAGCATGAGATCGATAGACGGATCGGTGCGGCGTCAGCAGTGATACGGTCGCTGTATCGGACTGTCGTGGGGAGGAAGGAGCTGAGTCGAGGGGCACAGCTCTTGATTTACTGATGGATCAACATTTCCACCCTCACCTATGGTCATGAGATCTGGGTAATGACCTAAAGGACAAGATTGCGAATACAAGTGGCCAAAATTAGTTTCCTTCATGGGTGGCTGGGTGCAACGTTCGAGATCGGGTGAGGAGCTCAGTTACCCGGGAGGAGCTCGGAGTTGAGTCGTTGCTCCTCCACGTAGAAAGGAGCCAGGTGAGGAGGTTAGGGTATCTGTTCCAGATGCCTCCTGGTCGCGACCCTTGGGAGGTGTTCCAGGCACGTCCCATTGGGAGGTGGCCTGGTGGAAGGCCCAGGACACGCTGGAGGGACTATGTCTCTGAGCTGGCCTGGTGTCGCCTCGGGGAGCAGCTGGAGGAGGTGTGAGTGGATCAGGAAGTCTGGGCATCTCTGCTTAGACTGCTGCCTCCTCGACCTGGCCCCGGATAAACCGGAAGAAGATGGATGGCTGGATACTGCTGTTAAGAAGGTACTGCCTGCTAAGGAAATGTGGGAATAGTGACTATTTTTTCAGTGACTAGTTTTTTTCACTCAGAGTGAAAAAAAATGCAAAAGAATGTTTGAGTTCAAGAGGATAAAACGAGAAAAGTGCTGGGAATCTAGTGTGAACGTTGTAGTTCATAGAAGAGGAGCTAAAGGAGTTCAGATGTGACTGAGGAGTTGATGGATGAGTAGGTAAACGTCTTTATTACTTCTGATAAGACTAATAGCAACATCTCCACCATAAAAATGATGGAATAAATAGATTGGTTAATTGATTGACTGGTTCTTATTTTGTTGCTGTGTTCCTGTTGGCATTTGTTTGGAACAGGACATATTTCTTTACCTGATATTATATACTGTATATATGAGCCTTCTATGATATGATAGAAGACTCTGAGAAGGATTGACTAGAACTTAGAGGTTATGTAGGTTGTTTATTTTAATTAGTAAAGGTTGGTCTTGGGACACACCGAAGTGTAGCTTTACTGCAAGGCATTGCAGGAAGGCCGGACTCTATTAAATACTGTTGTAGCCATTCAAAATGTGCCTACTTTCCTTGGTTGGTCCTTGGCTGGTCCCCTACAATTCCTTTTTAAACATCAATATTTGAACAAAAATATTCTTTCTGTCATGATTTGTCGACATTATCTAAAGAGAAGCTTCATCTCCTGGTCAGACCCTGTAATTCAGTGAAATAGTGGAGTCAGAGGAAAAAAATATACAACAGGGGGTCACTCCAGTGGCTGGAAGTTGGTGGGGATTTTGCCTGGAGTTGCAGGGAAGGGGGCTGCCAAACGACTGGTGTTTGACTGGGAAGGGCCATTTTGAATGGCTGCTACTCTGACTGCGTTATTTCTGGGTCCGGAAGATGCCACATCTGCTGATCCCTCCTGGAATCTCTACTGCTCAAACATGACAACAGGTGAAAATTATTGGCAGTTAGCAAGAAACACTCAATACAGGAATGGTTCTGCAGGTGGGGACCACAGACCACTTCTCAGTAGCTTTACTCTCTGGCTAAGTACTGGCACAGCCCTGCAAAATGACCTCCAATGGCCACAAATTTGCATGTGTTATACACCGTCTCCATGAGGATGGTATGAGGGCCTGATGTCCACCATGGAGAGTGATCTGCTGCCTGCAACATCCTTCAGGATGACTGGTTTGGCAGTGGGTCAGTAAGGGTGTGGGGTGGCATTTCTTTAGATGACCGCACAGCCCTCCATGTTCTCGCCAGAGATAGCATGACTGCCATTAGGTACCGAGATGAGATCCCCCTTGTGAGACTTTATAATGGTGCGGTTCACCATTGAATTCTATACCTGAGCCTCATTCTGACCTGTTTGAAGGACATTACATCAAAGCTGGATCAGCCTGGAGGGTTTTTACACTTTATTGTTGTGTGTGACTCCAAATCCAGGCCTCCATTGGCAGTGATGGGACTAACGGCGTTAAAAGTAACGGCGTTACTAACGCCGTTACCTTCTTTTAGTAACGAGTAATCTAACTAATTATTTTGACTGTAACTATAACGCAGTTACCATTGCAGACACCCCGTTACTGCGCGTTACTCAGGTCGCACAGTGAACCTTTTTTCATGATAGGACTCGTGCGCAGCTGCGTGAAGCTGACACCCCACCCACGTCCAAAAACTCTGCAAATAGACTGAATGGTTAGTGCAACGTTAGTGCAGATTTGTGCAGAAAAAATATTGTTTGTGCTACTTTTGTTTAAGAGATATTAAAGATTATTTTTAGGTCATCCAGAGGTGCGCGCCTTGTCATGAGAGAGAGGAGGATGAGAATGGCTGATGTATAGTGAGATTCCGTCTGTCAGTTGGGTAGGTGGGTGTTTCTGCTGGCGGGTGTTATCGTACAGCACACACAGAGAGATGGAGAGTGAGGAGGACTCCAGCAGCAAAACAGCGTTTTCCTGATGGAAATACCGGTGTTACGTCGAGCTGCGTTTCCCCATCAGATACGGTTTCCTCTGCATCTCCGCACAGCGCAGGCAGCAAGAGTCACCGCGCAAGCGACAGGAAACGCGCATGCTCGCTAAAGGCGCGCAACAGTCGCCCTGTGCTCGCGCCACAGGAGAACTATGGAGAGCGTGAACGATCAAATGATAGCCTATATGGAGAAAGGGAGAAATCTGGATGGATGGATGGATGGATGGATGGATGGATGGATGGATGGATGGATGGATACTCTGCCTTCTCAACCTACTGTATTTTTTATTTTAAACATTATTTGATGGCCTTTGTGGCAGGGATGGAGATCCATATTTTATGTCACACACAGAGTATAGATCTAGATAGATAGATGTATAGATAGATGTTGCAGTATCTATAACAACCCAAACACACAGGATTTCAGAATTAGACATCCCCAGTTATTAATTTCACCAGATCTGAATGCCCTGTTAAAAAACTTCACATGGCGTTCCCCCCCTGATGTCATTTACTTTGAGTTGCAATAAATGCTAAACTCTCTGCAGGTTCTTGTCTTTGTCATCCACTGTATTCAGCTGGCTTTGGAAACACACCGCGAGAAGGTGGGGGCTGGGTGGTGAGGGTTACGGGGGCGAGAAACGCAAAAGTAACGCAATAGTTACTTTTACTAGTAACTAGTTACTTTTATTGTGGAGTAACTCAGTTAGTAACTCAGTTACTTTTTGGGAGAAGTAACTAGTAACTATAACTAATTACTTTTTCAAAGTAACGTGCCCAACACTGTCCATTGGTTAATAAATGTGATATCCATTGATGATTTTTGTTGTCAGCAAATTTAACTTTGTACAGAACAAAGTGTTCAAGGAGAATATTTCATTCATTCAGATCTTTGTATTTGTGTATTTAGGCTCAATCTAAACACTATCAGGACGGATGATTGGCGGCTTCCTGTGATGCCAACTAACACATAAATCAGAACTAGAGTCCTATATTTTTTATTTATGTTATAAAATACTGCAGTGGAAACCTGTTACTCTTTACCCGACTGTTTTTACATCATCAGTTCAGATTTTTTACATCAGTAAAGGTTTTCTTTGAGACAAAACATGATGCTGGAATCAGAAAAACAGGATCCCCACACTCTACTCCTTCCTTCCTTCCTTCCTTCCTTCCTTCCTTCCTTCCTTCCTTCCTTCCTTCCTTCCTTCCTTCTTCAGGCGAGGGTGAGCAGATGCGATGAGCAGCCTGTGTGTGTTTGGACCCATGCTGGCTCGGTGGGCGGGCGAGAGATGCTTCTATTCAGCGTCTGAGGCGGTTTGTCTCTCCTTCTGTGTTAAATATTCAGGGTGAGGGGATGTCTCCCCTTAAACCAGTTTTGTGTGGCAGCACGGTGGAAGGAATCACGTGAATAGGAAGGAAGCATAAGACAGATCCAGATCTCACTCAGCAATTTGCCAAGTCTTTCTGTCTGCACAGGAAAAAGGAAAGTAAGAAGTAGCAGCACATTTAAATGTGCTCATTTTGAAAGGCAAAGTGACTTGTTAAGAAGAGAAAGCACCCAGGACATGTGCTCCATTATCCATCACTGATGTAACATGTCATATGCCAGGCTATAAATACTGCATTATTCATTAGAAAGGATGGCAAACACGCATTCCTCACACATATTGTGACACAGAAATCCTCTAAATGCAAATAATCCTGTCGAGGTTCAGAGCATGGTCTAAAGAAGAAGGGGGTCTGAGGACGGCTATTCTTCTGGGAGCAGCTAAAGCGCGGCCCCGCTGCTCGCCGAGGTGCCATAATTACACATTTCCAGCAGTACATGCGCAGTCTGTATAATTAACATGGAGGGGAGTCAGGGATCCATCCTGGTGTTGGAGGAGGGAGAGTGCAGGGAGGGGGAATATGGGGGCGGGGCTGCTGGTGGGGGAGTCTGCGGGGCATTTCTGATAAAAATCCATTTCTGGGTGAAATAGGGTTTTTTTATTAACAGAGATTAGCTCCTTAAACCGCAGACTGAGCTGAGAACGATTAGAGGGCCATGGATGCTTCTTGTTCAGGGCCGTTTCAAGGAATTTAGGGGCCCAAAGCATAATTCTCTTGAAGGGTTAGACCCTTCATGCGGTTTCTGATAACTGTGTCATTGTTCTTTACTGCCATGACAATCACTGAATTTAAATGAGCGCTCACCAAACTAACAAGCCCACTGAGGGGACCTCTGTGAGCAGCATCATTTATGCATGTATGTATGTATATATATATATATATATATATATATATATATATATATATATATATATATATATATATATATATATGGGCTGCAACTCCAATTATTCTGTTGATTATATTTTCGATTAATCATTTAATAATTGGATAGGCAAAGTTAAACCAGGTGAAACACCTGAGGAGTTCTGGATAGAGAACATTGACAGATCAAAATAATTTTTTATCTTAAATGCAAAATGTTTATATAATTTCTGCTCTAAGTGTCCCTCTGTCAGGTAAAGGCATGTTTTAGAGTCTCTATACTCTAACAATTAATCAAATTTTTTTTCATATTTATATATAAACCTGGGAGTAAGTTAAATGGATTATTAGGGAGAGGTAGCCCAGTAGTTGGTGCATTGCTCTTGGAATCCAGAGGTTGCCCACTGATCCTCAAGGGGATGGGTTAAATGCACAGAGTTCATTTAGTTGCTTTGTACTTGTGACAGTGGAATGACAACAATAAAATTATATACATATTGTTTTTGGTTTTTTTTGGCAATGCCGCCTTTTAGCGAGAAGGTTGCTGGTTCAATTCTGCATGGAGTCTGCATGTGCTCCCCAAGCATGTGTGGGTCCTCGCCAGGTACTCCGGTTTCCTCCCACAGTCCAAAAACATGACTGTTCGGTTAATTGGCTTCTCTAGATTCTCCTTAGGTGTGAGTGTGAATGGTTGTTTGTCCTGTTTGTCTCTGCGTTGCCCTGCGATGACCTGTCCAGGGTGGACCCCGCCTCTCACACCAGTGACCCCGCATGTGATAAGTGTGACAGAAAATGAATGGATGGATCGTTCTTATGTTGGTGCTGTGTTCATGTTTGCATTTCTTTGGAACAGGACGTTTTTCTTTCCCTGATCCTCTGATAGAAGGCTCTGAGAAGGATGCTTCATAGATTGTTTATTTAATTAGGTTCCAAGTACCCCTGTTTGATCCCCACAGCCTGCACTCTGGGTCTCTGAGCAAAGACCCTTAACCCCACACTGCTCCCCGGGTGACGCACAGTGGCAGCCCACTGCTCTCTAAGGGGAGGGGTTAAACGCAGGGTGAGATCAATAAAGTTCAATTATTATTATTTTTGATCTATTAAGAGATTCCAGCAGCATATATAATGTCTCCATTTGTTCACTTTACCTTTAAGTTGTTTTGCTCACTTAAATGCAATAAATAAAACAACTTGCTTTGGATGTAAGAGTTCAAAACTTCTCGTTCACCTTATAACTCTTTAACTGCACTGTATTCTTAGCATTTCTATTAACATAAATTATATTATATTATAATTTAATATTTTGAAATTTGAATATGCATAAATAAAAATCTTATGAAATGTCACTAGAATATTTATTAATTTCCCAGCCTTTGTATTTTTTTTATTCTGTGTTTTGACTTTGTTTCTTCCATTGTGTTTTTAGCCTTACGGTGACCTTCAGTGTCCAGAAAGGCGCGTTTCAAATAAAATGTATTATTATTATTATTATTAGAATATTTCTTCTTACATTTGATCAATTTTTCGCATCTCTTTTTCTAACTTCTCCAGTGGTTTTCCATTTATGCTGCTTTCAGATTTTCTGGAGGCTGTTTTGATCTGATTCCTTCAACTAAATATTTCACAATCAACCCTGGATGGTTTAAATGTTGCACAATTCAATTCCTTATTTTTCTATAGCGCCAATTCACATCATGTCCTCTGAGGCCACTTTACAGAAACACTTCAACCAGATCATTCATTCCAACTGATTCAAAGTTTTCTATCTAAAGAAAACCAGCTGATTGCGTCAACTCATTGACCGGAAGGCAATCCTTCAAAAATATCCAAAAACTATCCAGATCTTCTTTGGTTCGTCACATCTAAGTGTTGCAGCCACCTTACCTGAGAATATGTTTTAGCTTCATCATGTTTAATTTAGCAAAAAGTCCCATAGAGCATCGTGCTGCATGGTGAACAGGTGCGTCTTAAGGTGCATGTTGGATAGCAGCCAGGGCTAAATCATTTGGGGGCCTTATAGTCTTCTTACTGTGGGATTTTTTATTTATGCACCTGTAGCTTTTTGATGCGCCAAATAAGTCAGATTGATTCAAAGTTTTCTATCTAAGGAAAACCAGCTGATTGCATCGACTCATTGACTCTTCAGCAATCCCTCACACTAAGCATGCTTGTAGTGACAGTGGAGAGGAAAAACTCCCTTTGAACAGGAAGAAACCTCCAGCAGAACCAGGCTCAGTGTGAGCGGCCATCTGCTGAGGCCCACTGGGGTTCAAGGAGACAGAAGCAGACATAGAAAAAGAAGCATAGATACAAAAGGCAACTATCCACCAGCTCCACAGGCGGCCCCGTCCAGGAAACACACAGCCAGGCAGACGAGCTCCGAGCCAGCTCCCATGTCAGAGGATGAAGAGAGCACATCCAGTTAGTCACAGTCAGAGAAACAGGACTACACTGGAAAACAGGACAAGCTCCAACATCTAGAAACAAAGGTGTTGATGGAAGCAGCACAGCTGATATTTCTCTCCAGGATGGAGTCACAGCCAAACAGGAACAGACCAGATGAAGCTACTATGAGAAAAAGCAGAGAGAGCAGAACGTTAGAGATTGAACTAACAGATTCTGCAGAGTGGGAGAATAGAGATAGAATGAAGCAGAATGATGAAAAAGGGGTCCCTATGTCCTCCAGCAGTCTAAGCCTATAGCAGCAGAACTATAGAGATAGCTCAGGATAACCTGAGCCACTCTAACTAGAAGCTTTATCAAAAAGGAAAGTTTTAAGTCTAGCCTTAAAAGTAGACAGGGTGTCTGCCTCACGGACTAAAACTGGTAGTTGGTTCCACAGGAGAGGAGCCTGATAACTGAAAGATCTGCCTCCCATTCTACTTTTAGAAGTTCTAGGAACCACTAGTAAACCTGCTTGGTTACTGGCTCCTGTGACATTTGGTTCTCAGGGTGAAGAGACGCCATTTTTTCCCCCTAGTTTTTGTTTATTTTTATCTCTCCTCTTTGTCAGTTTCAAGTCATTTTTAGAACCTTTGTTGGTTTTTCTTTCGTTAAACGAGGGAAACAAACCTTCTGTCCACGTGTGTTAACGCAGACCTTAGATTATAGAAGTTTTACAATTATTTATGAACACACTAATATCTGGGTTCCTAGATTCCCAAAATGCTCAGAAACCTTTCAGTATGGTTAATCATCTCATTTTAGGTTTTATTACAGAAGCTACTCTGACTGTAGAGATCATCTTTGGATCACGCGTCTCACTTTCCTACAAAGCCATTTCTAAAGGATTATTTTTATTCCCTCTCCTTCCATGGGCTGCAAAGTGTCAAATTATCAGACCCCCTCCCTCAGCCCCCCCTCTCTCGTTCATTAGTTCCCACTCAGCCTACTTTTTGTGTGCGTGGGTCCCCATGTTCACAAATAAGTGAGAAAATGAGTGTAAATGGGTACCGGGAGGAAGACTGTCACCTCTCTGCTGTACCTGTGCCGATCCGTCCCTGTGTGTCTCTGACAGCAGGGAGGCATGGTGAGGCATTGTTGTATCTCAGGTGTGCGGTTCCCCTGTGGAGCTCTGTGCCTAACCCCCTCGCCTCCCACACCTCCTGCAGGAGCGGCGGTAATGATAGGCCTAATAACGGACGGCTGTGTGCAGGCAGGGCTCATTATGCTCCACATTAAAGAAAACAGCCAGGAGGTTAAAACCCTGAAACACCTGATATATGGAATATATGTGATACGTTTATGAAAATGTTAAAAGTCAACATATATCAGCACTCAATTTTCAAAACATTGAAAAATGAGTACATTTATATTTCTTTAAATAAGTGCACGATTAAAGTAGTTAGCTTTGAAAATTTGTCATCGGAAAAAGATTTTAGGTCAAGAACTAGAATAAAAAAATCCATCCATCGTCCGTCCATCCATCCATCCATCCATCCATCCATCTTCCATCCATCCATCCATCTTCCATCCATCCATCCATCCATCCATCCATCCATCCATCCATCCATCATCCATCCATCCATCTTCCATCCATCCATCCATCCATCATCCATCATCCATCCATCCATCCATCTTCCATCCATCCATCCATCCATCCATCTTCCATCCATCCATCCATCCATCCATCCATCCATCCATCTTCCATCCATCCATCCATCCATCTTCCATCCATCCATCCATCCATCATCCATCCATCCATCCATCCATCCATCCATCCATCATCCATCTTCCATCCATCCATCATCCATCCATCCATCATCCAT
>CM060068.1:47303952-47318952 GCA_030533445.1 Cyprinodon diabolis | reverse complement strand
AGTAACTATTGCGTTACTTTTGCGAGTGTATGAAATTAATAACTGGGGATGTCTAATTCTGAAATCCTGTGTTTGGGTTGTTATAGATACTGCAACATGTAGCTATATCTATCTATCCATCCATCCATCCATCCATCCATCAGCCATCAATCCATCTATCCATCCATCCATCCATCCATCCATCCATCCATCCATCCATCCATCCATCCATCCATCCATCCATCCATCTCCCTTTCTCCATAGAGGCTATAATTTGATCGTTCACGCTCTCCATAGTTCTCCTGTGGCGCGAGCACAGGGCGGCTGTTGCGCGCCTTTAGCGAGCATGTGCGTTTCCTGTCGCTTGCGCGGTGAATCGTGCCGCCGCGCTGTGCGGAGATGCTGGGGAAACCGTATCTGATGGGGAAACGCAGATCGACGTAACACCAGTGTTTCCATCTGTAAAACGCTGTTTTGCCGCTGGAGTCCTCCTCACTCTCCATCCTCCCCTCTCTCATGACGCGCGTAAGAGTCCTATCATTAAAAAAAGGTTAATTGTGCGACCTGAGTAACGTGCAGTAAAAGGGTGTCGGCAATGGTAACTGCGTTATAGTTACAGTAAGAGTAATCATTTTGATTACTCGCTACTAAAAAAGGTAGCGGCGTTAGTAACGCCGTTACTCTCATCACTGTTAGAACCGGCCCACAGGCCACGGCCGCTTGTGCGCGCTGCTGTGACTTTGCAGGCTACCGTTGCATTGTGGGGAATGTAGTGCTGGTGCGGTTGTGTTGCAGCACCAACACTACATTCCCAGTGGAAAACATGATTGTGACCGCTTTTCAGACTGATCTAGCTAAAAGAAAGATGCAGGAAAACGCCAGCATCCCTGCACCAAGACTCTGTCGGAAGACGTATTTCCTACCGATACTCTCATGGTGACCAGCGCTACTTACAGGCAGTGGCGCCTCCAGAAATGTTCCATAGGGGGGGCCACATGGGGCCACTAAAAATCTTGGGGTGGCCACTGAAACTAAAAGACATAATTTCAGGGTTTGAATCAATTATAGTGGTAAACCTGCCTGTAGAAATCGGAAAGATTTCAGTAACACCTCCTCAGATTTTGGTTTATTGTGTGATTTTTTTAATGTTACGTTGCTGGCTGTGCAGAATGGGAGGAAATGCTAAATGGATGCTGCTACAATTTACACTGATGAGTGGGGTGGCCAGTGGGGGCCAGGGCATTGCACAGGGTGACCATGGGCACCCCTGGCCACCCCTTGATGGCGCCACTGCTTACAGGTGCGCCCCTCTGCCTGGCATGCGGATCCCACCTGCCCCCCCCGCTCGGCAGCATGTCCGTCTCTATCACCTGCAGGATCAGCTCCACCCCTCCCTCCATCCAGGCTCCTTTTATTTTGGCTTCAATCAGCCTCTGCTTACCTTAGACAACTCATGCTTGGCTTGTTAAAGGGGGGGGGGGGGGGGGATCAAAAAACAAAACAATCCAAACATGCAAATTTAAAAGAAAAGAAAAACACAATCATGTTTTCCATTGTTTTCTGAAAGCAGTGATGGCTATGATCATTGAGCAGCACAGTAATGCATTTTCTGTTTATAATAAATTCACTTTCATTCATGTGCTTATCTTAATAAGTTTATTAATATAATAAAAATGTATTAATATTTTGTTTTTAAAAAACGACCCGTTAGGTCTTGGTTCAATAGGCTTTGTGCATTTCAATCTGTTTTAATAAACATTTAACCAGTCCGACCCTCGGCTCGTAGCGGATTAGTTTTTCTGGTCCTGGGTGTGTTTGACTTTGACATCCGTGTGTTAGATAAAAGGGCTGTTCTGCTGTGCTTTGTAAGGGTTACGCTTGAGGAACTGCATCAGTTCTTACCCTGAGCTCAGGTCCTTCGCTTTGCATTGAGAGCAGATCTAAACGAACGTGAGAAAATCACACACGGCGTCTTTTTCTTCTTGCTGCTTCCGTTCATTGGTCAGTTCTAAAGCAAGAGAGTAAATAATTGGAAAATAAAAACTGCTAGTTCACCCTCAGCTGTGTTTGATAAGAAAATCTGCTCTCTGAAGGTAATGTATCCTTAATGGGTAGAAACAGCAAAAGCCTTTAAATGAGCTCAGTGATAGTTGTCTGAAGCAGCACTTGTGTAAATGTGGTTTAATTGACCGTACTGATGAGCGACTTACTGCATATGCCTTCTTCTTTTGCTGGCTTCCTTATAGTATGTAAAATGATCTTAATAACCTCATTTGGAGCAAAAAATGTCTCATTTTGTCATAAATGGGCAAAAGTGCCTCAGAAGGAGATGGAAACAGGGTTAGAGGATAAATAGTTGGAGATTGGGGGTAAGGGAAAAAAAAGCATGCTGTTAAATATGTGGTTATCAATACTTTGAAATAATTATTTCAAGTAAGGACGCACAGAAAGCTCTGGCAGTATAGAAATGATCAGGTAACGTTAAAGTGGTGCAGTCATAATATTCCGCCTGTTGGACTGCTGATCATGGCTGAGGCAAGGAACAACTTTAGTAACCTGACTCCGCCAGATGGATTTGCTCCGCATATCCATCTGGAAACCTTCCGTTGAAGTAATTTTGGGAAGGGGCGAAAATACTGGTTAGCTGATTGGCCTATGTTGGTGATAGACGGGCCAAATAAACCAATCAGATCAACGAAGCATATGACGTACTAACAGAGCGACGACGAAAACACAACCACAAGCCAGGCTACTCTTGCCGAAACCAGTCGGGAGAAGAGCAAAAACATCTTTTCCTCTGAGAAAAGCCTCCAGAGCAGTGTTTTGCTCTTCTTTCAGTGAAGAAATACTCTGTAATTCCGATAAAACTTGCTCGATAGCCACGCTAACGCTAGTTTCATCGACTGAAGCCGCCATTTTCTTTAGTCTGAACTGTCGTGCTTCTCGTTGCGTCACACCTCAACCCGCCTCAAAGCCAACGCTGATTGGACGTTCGTTTGGTGAACGGCTCCAAATTTTCTTTAACGGAGAGTCTCCAGACTGATCTGCGAGTGAAACCTTGAAAGCTCGCGATATCAGGATGGTCTCACGAGGCTACAACTTTAGACCTTCTGAGGCTAAAAAGTGAAAACGGGAAAAGGAACAATTAAAAACGAGTCGATCTTGAAGAGGACTTTGTTGGCGCAGGCTGAAAGAAGAAGATGAATGTAAAACCGATTCTCTTTACTTTATTATCAGACTGGGAAGTTAACACTTTGCTCCAGTATACAGTCAGATATCTTTAATTATTTTCCATGTTTAGTAGAAGCAAAATACGTTCAGAGAACCAGCAGGCTACAAACAAAAGCTAACAGAACCCCACAACCTAAATGTCAAAATCTCAGGCATTCCACCACTAGGGGCGCTAGACGTGAAAGTTAAAAGTTTAGCACCCCTAGTGGCCAAAATTTAACTGTGTGCCTGTAAAATGCAACTCCCCAATATTTTATATTGCAAACATAAAAACGTAATAAAGACAATTATAAGGGACTTGCAAGTTCGCACTTTTAAACCATATTGGTGCAACATTAAAAAAGCCCTGATAAAAAAGCCCCCTACTTCCTAAAAGCTAATTTCTCAGTTTGTTGTTATTTCAGTCGCTTTTATTTGTCCCAGTATGGGCAATTTTTGTGCAGTAGTAGTACACCTTTCACATACATGTTCAAATTTCACAAATCTCAGATAAAAAATAAAAGAAGAAGCACAAGAGACACATACATATTTAAAAAGATAAAAGTAAGGTGGTTAAAAGAGACAGAAATGTAAAAAATAATAAAAAGTAAATAAATATGTGCAAAGAGCATATGCCTGAATGCATGCAACATTTAGCAGCTGAAGAGCAGAGGGAATAAAGGAGTGTTTGTATCTGTTGGTCCGAACTGGTGGGTATTTAAAACGGGAACCAGAGGGTAGAAACTGAAATCCGTTATGTAGGGGATGGGTATAATTATCCAAGATGGACTCAGCCTTCCTGATTACCTGATCTTCATACATTTCAGTCACGTTTTTCTGTTGAACACCCGTGATCTTACTGCACTCCTTAATAATCTTAGATATGGCATTTTTGTTCTTTACATTAAGAAGAGCGTACCAGCAGATGGCAGAGAAGGTAAGTATGGACTCTATAAAAGATCTATAGAACATGGTCATTAGAGTTTTGTCAACCTGAAACCTGGCTAACTTTCTCAGGCAGTATACAGGGCCTCTCCTACCTCGCTTCCTGATTTTGAGGCGTGATGAGCTGGAAAAGTTTCCATTTGCAGTATCCGCATAAAGTTCTGTTAGGTCCGGAAACAGCAGATCCGGAGGAGGCGGCCCATTGTCCGCGGTCGCTTGAAAATTTAAAAGAAAGTCTCTGGAGTATACAATCCTGGTCGGATGTGTCGCAGTATGCCAGCTTGCTCTAAAGCAAGCCCATAGTATGATTAGTGCAAAGACGACAACACACTCCATGTTGCACCTTGGTGGTGTACTATGTTTAAGTTATTTACCAGAAATTGACACTTTGTTAAACGGACAAACAAAAACAAACAAACTGTAGCACTACCACTTTTGGTTGCTGCGTGGGCATGCGCCCCCTCACACCAACAAGATTCAGTTCATCTTCATCTACTAATCTTATGAAAGAGGCCTGGGATTCTGACACACTAGTCCAAATTCCAGATGAGCTGTGGGATCTGAGTCAAGAATCAAAACCAGTTCCATTCATTCTGGTTTGAAAATTATTCAATTCAAGGTTATCCGTTGTTAGCACTGTTCTAAAACCTAACTTAATAAGCTATTTCCTGGTGTCTCACCAACATTTGACAAATTTAAATCAGATGATAAATTCTCTCTTATTCTTCCCATTTCTCTAATGTTTGGTATGGTGGTTGCAAACCGGGTTATTCTGCAGGAATGGGAATCCTCTACCTCTCCATGCTTTAAGAAATGGCTTAATGACATGGCGTCCTGCATCTATCTCGAAAAAATTCAATACTCTTTGTCAGACAACCATAAGTTCCTTGATGTGTGGGGTCCCTTTAATAGATACATGCAAAAATAATGGGCTAAAATGACTGTCGTAGTCATCTGGACATGTACTTTTTTTTTCTTTCGTATTTATTACTATTGTTATTGCTGTCATTATCATTTATTGCTTTCATCTTTTATTTATATTCCATGTTTTATGGTGAACTGCCTGATTCAATGTCTCCAGAAATGTCTGTTGTTCCCTTTGACTCTGCCTTGTGCTTTATTATGCTCTACTTCAGAGGTCATGGATTATAGAACCACGGTCCGGATCCAGACCCACCTGCTGGCTAATCCGGACCCAACCTGATTTAAAACATTTATATTTATTTTGTCCGAATGCAGTGTCTTATTTCACTTGCGCCGCTTCTCCTGTTAATACGGTAAAGCCCTGGGGAGCGTCCGGCTCCAGGCTGCACGTGATCCAAATGAGCCAATGAGCTGTCAGTCTGGGTTGCTGCTGCTGCTACTTTTAGACACAGCAGGCAAACCTGTGGCAAGCCGGGCGATGGGAAAGAAGGAGAAGACGATGAGAAAAAGAGAGCAGAGAAAGTGTGGACTGCTGGAAGAACTGCGGTGAACTGGTGAAAGAAAAGTGAAATGGCGTGCTCAAAGATGACCCTGCACATTTAGAGGATGTTTGGCTCAACCTGCTGCTGTGAAGCAGGATTCTCCACCATGAACAGAATCAACAATAAATCTGGATCCAGGCTCAAAATGAGCTCCTTGATATGTGCTTGAGAATGCCTTAGTCTCCATTTAAACCCAGGTTTAAAGCCTTGCAGGGCAGCCTAAAGCCCACTGCCAACATTAAGAAAATAACAAACGCTCAGTTCAGGGGTTTGAGAAAATATGGGAATCAGGAAATTGTCTGTAAACCAAACGGAACGATTTCTGTTCTCTACTTAAAAAACACTTTAGATTTTAAATGGAAAAATGTTCTATTTTTTTATTTAAAAATTCAATCTATAACATGGATGCACAAACACTGCATTTTATTTCAGTGTTAAATTCTGTTTAAAATAACAAATCATTAAAAATGTCTCCGGACCTTTACTGGTTGATGATTTTCTTTATCCAGACCCCGCTGATTTTTAATGGTTAGCTCTGCTCTACGGTTTGACATCTACATCTTTTATCCTCTTTTATCAGTTCTCAAGTAAGCTGAGACTATTTCCTCATGTTATTGTTTTATTTGTTTACTTTGTTGTCTTTTTTCTTCTGTCTTTGCTGTTTTACTCTGAAAAAGCATAAGTAAATTTATCAACACAATAATTTTTGATTTGTTATTCAAATAAAAAAGTGACAAAAAAAATCCCTCCTGCTGCTACTGACGACTGCTGGTCGACATAAACATTCATTTTAATATCACCAAACTATAAAGTCATGCAACAAAAATGTCTAAGTGCTGAAATAACAAAACACTTTATTATTTTTATCACCAAACAACCACAAGTTTTACCTTTTATCTTGTAAATGATGGCAGGCTCCAGCTTTCCTTTGTCACCTTGACTGACACAGAGAAACAGAGATGCTCTGGCATCGCAAAGGCAGAGCAATAATAGAGGGGCTGAGTATTCAGTCAGGGCTGGAGGCGATTTCTCTGAAATAGAACAGAAATAAATGTCAAAAGTTCGAGCTGCATTTTGCCACCAGTTAGAGCCTTTCAATTCTTACGTCAGTTAAAGGTCCAAACTCTTAACTTGCGCTTGTCAAACACACAGTTGTGGTGAAGCGGAGAACACCCTGGAGACAGGTGAGAAACACAGACAGGTAGAGATGCAGACGGAGCCAGAAATAGTCGCCCAGCCAGGTGGTCACCAAGGATGTCAGCATGTGCGTAAGAAATGAGAGCAGCAGCGTGCGGGAGGAAAGGGACTGAGGCTGGGACTGTAATAGCAGTAAATGAAAGTGACGAAGCTGAAGTGACAGGAGGGTACATCCAGACTGCTCTGAAGTAATGCGCTCAAATAGGAAGCAGATGAATCCAAGCTGCAGCTTTATTAAACCCCGGACTCGGCGTCGGCCTCAGAGATAGCAGCGGTTAGAGAAGCTATTCCAGGAGATTCAAAATATTTCCTTTAATCTCCCTTTTTTCTTCATTGCCTCTT
Source organism: Cyprinodon diabolis (assembly GCA_030533445.1). NCBI lineage: Eukaryota > Metazoa > Chordata > Actinopteri > Cyprinodontiformes > Cyprinodontidae > Cyprinodon > Cyprinodon diabolis. Next base: position 47,311,813 of record CM060068.1, on the reverse strand, counting down.
TAACCTAAATTCTTATTTGTTTAGGCTCATGTTAGAACCTTAATCACATCATAAACTTGCATACACAAGCAAGCACGATTTGAGTCTGCACTCAGATTATCTTAAAAGGCTCTTACCTGAAATACAAATTTCACTCACTCTGAAATTTGCATCATATTACCTGAAAAAGCTGAACTATTTCCTTTAGCTTCTTTATTTTTTGTCAATAGCAGTAGACATACGGCAGCTATGAGAAAACTATCAGAGGAATGTTGTGACCTTCGTCCTGCTAATGATGAGGCGTCATCACACTGAGCTGGATGTATCACTACTTCACCTATTTGACAGCAAAAACTTCTTGTTTCAAGGTTCAACTTGAAAGTAAAAAAATACAAACTTATTTCTGGGTCTGATGCATGTAGAAAGAGAAATATTTTCATTAATTTACTTTTGGGACTAAAAGTGTTTAAAGGCAACCTGTTATACTTCCTGTAAACAGTAAAGATAGGCCTAATGGTTACACAAAACAATATCATTACATTTAAATTCTATTCAGTTTATTTCTATAGCTCCAATTCACACCACATGTTATCTCTGGTCACTTTACAGTTCAGATTGATTCAAAGTTTTCTATCTAAGGAAAACCAGCTGATTGCATCGACTCATTGACTCTTCAGCAATCCCTCACACTAAGCATGCTTGTAGCGACAGTGGAGAGGAAAAACTCCCTTTGAACAGGAAGAAACCTCCAGCAGAATCAGAGCAGCCATCTGCTGAAGCTGACTGGGGTTCAAGGAGACAGAAGCAGAGATAGAAAAAGAAGCATAGATACAAAAGGCAACTGTCAACCAGCTCCACAGGCGGCCCCGTCCAGGAAACACACAGCCAGGCAGACGAGCTCCGAGCCAGCTCCCATGTCAGAGGATGAAGAGAGCACATCCAGTTAGTCACAGTCAGAGAAACAGGACTACACTGGAAAACAGGCCAAGCTCCAACATCTAGAAACAAAGGTGTTGATGGCAGCAGCACAGCTGATATTTCTCTCCAGGATGGAGTCACAGCCAAACAGGAACAGACCAGATGAAGCTACTATGAGAAAAAGCAGAGAGAGCAGAACGTTAGAGATTGAACTAACAGATTCTGCAGAGTGGGAGAATAGAGATAGAATGAAGCAGAATGATGAAAAAGGGGTCCCTATGTCCTCCAGCAGTCTAAGCAAATGGAGAAAATAACTCTCTTGGATAAGGTAAAGGAAAATATGCTGATGAAGGTTCTCAGTCATCCAGGTCATAGTCATTCCGTAAAAATTCAAAAAATATCCACTGGACTTGGTTTCCAACATTTGAAGACGTTTCTCCACCTCTCCAGGAAGCTTTCTCAATTCTAATGTCTGGATCCGCAGTGAGTTTGAGTCTTATATGGACAAGGCCTTGTATTGCTTGGAAACATGCAAATGGTAACCGATGAATGGGTCGTTTGGTTCCATCGTTAGCCTGTAATATCTGAACCTGTCTATGATTCTAGGGGTCGGTCGTTAAAGGGGGGATTGTCATTAAGGGGGGGATTGTCTCCTGTAATACCTGAAATCTGTCTATGATTGTTAAGGGTCGGTCGTTAAGGAGGTATTGTTCACCGGCTGGAGCGGGTAGGTCCCTCGTTCCTCTGTGATGGGGTGGGGGGTTTGGTGATATCTGGAAGGGATCATCTCTATGATTGAATTGTATGTTTTTGGAAGCTGGAATCTGAGTCCACCACCTCTGTTTAAAGTTGGTTTTTCTCTCTTAACATAGATGGCTTCCTTCCTCTCAAACCACCTATTTTCTTTATCCAGAATATGAACATTCTGGTCCTCAAAAGAATGTCCTTTGTCCACAAGGTGTAGGTGTACTGCGGAGTCTTGTCCAGAGGCGGCCGCTCTTCTGTGTTGGGCCATGCGTCTGTGGAGCGGTTGTTTGGTTTCTCCAATATAAAGATCAGAGCATTCCTCGCTGCACTGAACAGCATATACCACTCCGCTCATATTCGGTCTGGGGGTTTTATCTTTAGGATGCACTAGCCTCTGTTTAAGGGTTTGGTTTGGCTTGAAATGTACTGGGATCTTGTGTTTGGAGAAAATAAGCTAAACCATGAATGACAATCTCAATGACCCTATCAATTTGAATGCAATCAGATTTGATTAGCTGGAATATCTTAATGAGATGGGGTCAGTTCTTAAAACAGGTTAATATGGATTGTCTTATTGTCCTGAAACAAGTAAAAATGTACTCACAGTCTAAATGTTAACGCAACTCAGTCCGCAATGTGAATTATTTTAAGAAAAAAGCTGCTCAGAATTAGTTGTATTATCTAGTTAGGATGAAAAAAAATGAATTTTCTTAAAACAAGTCAAATAATCTTAACAATATTTAGTCTTACTAAGAAAATAGATTGAAAAACAAGTGTAATAAGACCAAAATGCTGAATTCAAGTTTATTACACTTGTATAGATTTTCCTTTTTTGCAGTGCAGGAGGACATTTGGTTCAATGAAGCAACTCAAGTTTGGGACAAGCTGCAGTGGGTTAGAAAGGAGGTGGAAAAAGGTCTGATTTGCTTTCTTAGGTGGGTCAATAGTTGTCTGATGGAGACACACAGCCACTCGGAAAGTACGACCCTGGAGATTAGATTTTTTTAGATAAAGAACTCAGGTAGGATTTCTCCTCCTGTGCTGCTTTTACTGATTCTGGATGAGCCTGAAGAGGCTCTGCATATCAACATTTATCTAACTTTCTACGCAGTGACGGCCGCCCAATAGAGGGTGCTAGAGTGCCGCCCCACTCACCCAATGATCTTGATTCAGACATAAAAACCAAATAAAATTTTTTTTATTATAAAATGAAAATATTTCTAAATATATTTTTAGATACACTAGATAAATATTTAATCTGTAATGACGCGTAGCGCTGTTTCGTTTGTCATGAATGCTGACGTGTTTCCATAAATCTTCCCACATGCCCAGCAGCTCCTCTTCAATGCTAAAGATAGGAGCATCCTGGGGAGCAGCTCTTCTGCACCCAGAGCTGATAGCAGCTTTATTTGCTCACCACCTCCCTCCACAGCGCTGACGTCACAGTCGTCTGTTAGAAAGTGCAGCTGATTGACAGGTCTATAGAATTATTTAGCTACAAGGCTAGGCTGCATGCAGCGAGGCTAACTGCATGCAGCGAGGCTAAGGCTTTATTCTGCTTTCCCTTTTAACTTCAGGATCTAATCCAGCATGGATAAAGGCAGCTAGAACTGATTTAAAGCACTTTGCAGAACAATTTAGAATGCTTTTGTTGTTTGTTTATTTATCCGAGCAAAAGTAACGTTTGAGTCTCAGCCTTTTGCTCACAAAGACAGAATAACAGGAGAGAATAATCCTTCATTTTCCCAGCATGGAGAAACCTTTCATTTTATGCTGTTCCTTTATCATCCAGTCCAGCAGCAGTCTGGTGGGTTAATATGAACAAAAAAAAAATAAAACAGGGGACAGGCTTTATTTGGCTGCTTTGAAGTAGCAGCCAAACAGTGTGTGGCTTTTCTGTGATCAGGAGAGGGATTCGTTTTTGCCCTAATAAAGAAGAAAACATATAAGAACATTTACTAAAATAAATAGAAATGTATTTTATTTTATCCCCATGGTGCTGAAGTAAAGCATGAGAGTGGATCTTCTTAACTCTGAGGTCTTAGCAAACATGAAGTAAGACGAGCGCCTGGCCAAAGAGTTCAGCGACAGCCGAAGGAAGCTACTTAAAGATGAAATTATTTGCATCAACGGGGATAAAAAGAGAACACAACATTACAGGGAACAGAAAGAGGACTGAAGGGAAGAGAGTCGAGCCCAGCAGGACCTTTAACAATCCCAAAGCTGATGGAGCTAACAAGTCTGTAACTTCTTTTACTTCCATCTGTCCTTTAGTTGATTTCATTTCAAATAGCTTAGAAAAACAGATGGACAATAGAGCAAATGACAAGAGAGAAGGAGAACAAAAAAAGTAAAAAAATGCAAACATAATTGCATGTATATGTGCACTACTCAAAAAAAAATTAAGTAACACTTTGTAATCATAGTATAGCATCAAGTTAATTAAACTTGTGGGATATTGATCTGGTCAGGTCAGTAGCAGAGGGGCGTGTTAATCAGTTTCAGCTGCTTCGCTGTTAATGAAATGAACAACAGTTGAACTAGAGGGGCAACAACGAGACGAACATCAAACAGGAATGGTTTTACAGGTGGAGGCCACTGACATTTTTTCTCCTCCTCATCTTTCCTGACTCTTTTTCACCAGTTTTGCATTTGGCTAGGGTCACTGTCACTACTGTTAGCATGAGGCGCTACCTGGACCCTACAGAGGTTGCACAGGCACATCAGCAGGAACGGAGTGTGCAAGGAGGAGCAGGAGGAGCACTGCCAGAGCCCTACACAATGACCTCCAGCAGACCACTGGTGTGAATGTCTCTGACCAAACAATCAGAAACAGACTTCACGAGGGGGGCCTGAGAATCACTTTCACAGCTCTCTTTTGCAAAATTATTAGTGACTTTTTCAGTATTTTACCCCCACTGATCTCTATTTATTCCCTGGATTGCCACGGCCACCATATTGGTACTCCCTTGATAGACTGGCCACAATATAAACAATATGTGCGCTTCAGCTTAGAACAACGATGATGTTCTCATTTTCAGGGAGAATTAAGACTTTTAAAATAAAGATAAAGTCATCACTTTGACACAAACCGGCTGTTTTATAGCATCAGTAGATTAACTTTAACTTTTAATAAATAAATACAGTATGAAGTCAATGAAGCCTATAAATTATGTAATATAGCATATTATACAAATACATCACAATACAATGAATGTGTTAATTGAGGAGAATAATACAGATGAGCCTAAAGTGATAAATTGATGATGTACATTTAATATACATGTATTTATTACATTGTTATAGTAATTACATCTTACATATATTTTAAGATTTTACATCAAGACTGAATTACATGTACATGTCTGTTAATGCTGTAGTATTTCTCCATTTGCAAATTGTGCATGATTCCATATACTTTTACACTGTCTGTACATTATCCTTCAAATCTGTTACAGTAGACCTTAGTTAATGAAAACATTTAATAACTCCTCAGAGTTTTAGTTTGTACATAAGCAAAATCACATAAATTGGTCAAATAACTGGCAACATCAAGTATATATTTTACTTTTTGCTTTTGGTTACAACAAGGATCATTTAAAAAAACTAAAGATACAAGTATGTATGCACACACTGACACTGGCTGTGAAATGACCTGTGAAAGGTCTTCCAAAGCCGGCAAACCGCTGGTTTTTGCAGCCAAATGCTGCACAGGGAGGCATTTTTACTGCACATCTCCATGGGAGTGGGGAGTACCAACATGGCGGACGGTGGCTTCACTTTTTTCTGTCACTGAGCAATAAACACATATTGTTTTTTTTTTTTACTTTTTTGGAAAAACTTATAGAGAAAGTAAAGTTCAACAGAATAAATAATTCAATTCTAGCATTAATAAGCCGCAAGAGAAAAATGTAAAACATTACTTAAGGATACAGAGACAGGAGGGAGCGCCCTGAGAGCATCCAGAGAGATCATGGAAACTCCACCCAGAGAGGATGAGGCTGAAAACCAGGACCTGCACCTTACTGAGCACAGAGCCACGGTGCAGAAAAAAAAACAAAACTATTTTCCTTTCCTTCACTAAGGAGTATACATGGAAATTTATAAAGAGAAAAATAATCAAACCATAAAAACGCATTTTAATATGAATAAAAACATTAAAACATGTTTGAAGCCACTGTGGGATTTTCACTCTCAATTTGCATAGTTATAACACAACTATCCTTATTTTATTTTCTCTCCTCTCCCTGGTTTTTGGATGAAGACATTTTGTTTTACTTCGCGTAAAATGTTTCATCCACTTCTACAGAGGAGGAGATACAGTAGGAGCCATTCAAAATATCTCCAACTTCCTTGATGGGTTCTTGGCTGGTCCCCTATATTCCTTTTTAAACATCAATTTTTGTACTAATATATTTTCTGTCATGATATTCTGTTTCAGCCGTTCAGCTGGCGTTTGACTGGGAAGGGCCATTTTGAATGGCTGCTACAGTGAGAGAAGGTTTTGGTTATTGTTGTGTGATTTTTGCTCAAAATTGCCATTTTCTTTTGATTTTTCTCTAACCACAAGGTTGAAGAATTTTCAAGGTCATAACTTTGAGTTTACTAGTGCCACATAAAAGGCTGGGCTGAGAAATTAAATGTCTTAATCTGTTAAATGTAATAAAATAAAAAAGCTTGAGTGCCTCTAAGATTTGGAAATTACATTTTTTAAACATATTATAAATGCAAAAGAAATTAATTATACAGCATTAACTTTGTCTGTGTATTCTTGGAAAAATCTAAAAGAGTTTTTTTTTTGTTTTTATTACATCTGTTCAATATTAATTCATTTCTAAATTTGAACCACAGAAATCAATACAGTCCAAATTCACCAACAAAACAGCTTTACTCTTTATGGATAGATGTGGAGGTGAGTAATCAATTGATGTTTATTGATTGATTGATTTCTTGATTAAATCTTAAATCTTCTATGCATTTAGGTTAGTAATAATGTTTTAAAGTAATGCTACTTTTACTTTAGTAGAATTAGGGGCAACTTGTGTAACTAAAAAGACAGAAAAAGATTCACAGAGTTTATGTTAGAGACAGATTCTTTGTTCTACTAAAGTTTTATTCCTATAATGTTTTATTTTTTACTATTTGCTAAAAACAGATTTAAAAGTTTATTTGATTCCTGGCTTGCCGTCTTTCTGCATATAGATTGCATGTTCTCTCTGTGTAGGTGTGGGTTCTCTCCAGGTACTCCAGCTTCCTCCTACAACCCAAAAACATGACTGTCAAGTTAATTGGTTTCTCTAAATTGTCTTTATGTGTGAGTGTGTGGTTTAAAGGAAAAGTCCGGTCAGCAAGAAATTATAAACGGGTCATTATTTATACCTAAAACTAACTATTTCAAAGTTATTTAATGAATTTAGCGTTAATCAGTAAAAAAATAAAAACAATATTTTTCGTAGCAATCTTTTTGTAGTGACTGAGTCTGGGAGCGGCCATTTTTGCCCTAATATAGTGACCCCTCCCTCCTGCCATCTTCCAGCAGTGACGTCACGGTGCGGTAATCCTAGCGCCATTCTCCCCGCTTTACAAGCTAAATCAATGGGAACTACTAGACACATCTGCAATCAACAACAATTATTGAAGATTTCCAGAGGACTTCACCATTGAAATTCACCAGAGCTATAGTGAAACTGACAATGCCCACGTGCATGGCAGCTGGATGCTGGAATACATCGGGTAAAAGTGAGAAAAAGAGTTATTCCACCTTTCTGATTCCTGATCCTCCATGGACGGGTTGGTCGTTGGATCGCCAACTTGAAGAGGGAGGATTTGCCATCGAACTTCTGGCCAGAGAAAAAACCCGTAATATGTAGCCAACATTTGGAAGAAGAATGTTTTCAAGATGACTTGGATAATAGCGCGTTGTGACAAACACCAGATACAGCACTGGGACTTGATCAACAGCCGATACCGCACCGTGACGTCACTAACCAGTAGGTGGCAGTAGTGTTCTTTGACAAACATGGATGCCTCCAGTAAAGCACATTCACATGAAAATTACTCTTAATTAAAAACACTGATCATTTATTGAACAGGATGGAATCATTTCAGATTTAAAGAACTTTCAGAAGTTTGAATTCTGAATATGAGCGGACTTGGATGGATGAATGGATGGATGATGGATGGATGGATGGATGGATGGATGGATGGATGGATGGAT
>CM060068.1:47293952-47296452 GCA_030533445.1 Cyprinodon diabolis | reverse complement strand
TGGATGGTTGATGGATGGATGGATGATGGATGGATGGATGGTTGATGGATGGATGGATGATGATGGATGGATGGATGAATGGATGGATGATGGATGGATGGGTGATGGATGGATGGATGGATGGATGATGGATGGATGGATGAATGGATGGATTATGGATGGATGGATGGTTGATGGATGGATGGATGGATGAATGGATGGATGGATGGATGATGGATGGATGGATGGATGATTGATGGATGGATGGATGGATGGATGGATGGTTGATTGATGGATGGATGGATGGATGGTTGATGGATGGATGATGGATGGATGGATGGATGGATGATGGATGGATGGATGATGGATGGTTGATAGATGGATGGATGGTGGATGATGGATGGATGGATGGATGGATGGATGATGGATGGATGATGGATGGATGGATGGATGATGGATGGATGGATGATGGATGGATGGATGGATGGATGATGGATGGATGGATGGATGATGGATGGTGGATGGATGGATGGATGGATGGATGATGGATGGTGGATGGATGGATGGATGATGGATGGATGGATGATGGATGGATGGTGGATGGATGGATGGATGATGGATGGTGGATGGATGGATGGATGGATGGATGGATGGATGATGGATGGATGGATGGATGGTGGATGGGTGGATGGATGGATGGATGGTTGATGGATGGATGATGGATGGTGGATGGATGATGGATGGTTGATGGATGGATGGATGATGGATGGTGGATGGATGGATGGTTGATGGATGGACGGATGATGATGGATGGATGAATGGATGGATGATGGATGGATGGATGATGGATGGATGGATGGATGGATGGATGATGGATGGATGGATGGATGGATGAATGGATGGATGATGGATGGATGGATGGATGGTTGATGGATGGATGGATGGATGAATGGATGGATGGATGGATGATGGATGGATGGATGGATGGATGAATGGATGGATGATGGATGGATGGATGATGGATGGATGGATGGATGGTGGATGGATGGGTGATGGATGATGGATGGGTGATGGATGATGGATGATGGATGGATGGATGGTGGATGGATGGATGGATGGTGGATGGATGGATGGTTGGATGGATGGATTATAGATAGATGATGGATAGATGGTGGATGGATGGATGAGTGAATGGATGGATGGATGGATGGTGGATGGATGATGGATGGATGGATGGTGGATGGATGGATGGATGGATGGATGGATGGTGGATGGATGGATGGATGATGGATGATGGATGGATGGATGGTGGATGGATGGATGGTGGATGGATGGATGTATGGATGGTGGATGGATGGATGGATGGATGGATGGATTATAGATAGATGATGGATGGATGATGGATGGATGGATGGATGGATGGTGGATGGATGGATGGATGGTGGATGGATGGATGGATGGATGGTGGATGGATGATGGATGGATGGATGGTGGATGGATGGATGGATGGGTGGATGGATGGATGGATGGATGGATGGATGGATGGTGGATGGATGATGGATGATGGATGGATGGATGGTGGATGGATGGATGGATGGTGGATGGATGATGGATGGATGGATGGTGGATGGATGGATGGATGGATGGATGGTGGATGGATGATGGATGGATGGATGGTGGATGGATGGATGGGTGGATGGATGGATGGATGATGGATGATGGATGGTGGATGATGGATGGTGGATGATGGATGGATGGATGGATGGATGATGGATGGTGGATGATGGATGGTGGATGATGGATGGAAGGATGGATGGATGGATGATGGATGGATGGATGGATGGATGGATGGATGATGGATGGTGGATGATGGATGGTGGATGATGGATGGATGGATGGATGGATGGATGGATGGATGATGGATGGTGGATGGATGGATGGATGGATGATAGATGGTGGATGATGGATGGATGGAAGGATGGATGATGGATGGATGGATGGTTGATGGATGGATGGATGGATGATGGATGGATGAATGGATGGATGATGGATTGATGGATGATGGATGGATGGATGGATGGATGGATGGATGGATGATGGATGGATGGTGGATGATGGATGGATGGATGGATGATGGATGGTGGATGGTTGATGGATGGATGGATGATGGATGGTTGATGGATGGATGGATGGTGGATGATGGATGGATGGATGGATGGTGGATGGATGATGGATGGATGATGGATGGTGGATGGATGATGGATGGTGGATGGATGGATGGATGATGGATGGATGGATGGTGGATGGATGGATGGATGATGGATGGATGGATGGATGGATGGATGATGGATGGATGGATGGATGGATGGATGGATGGATGGTTGATGGATGGATGGATGATGGATGGTGGATGGATGATGGATGGATGGATGATGGATGTTGGATGATGGATGGATGGATGGATGGATGATGGATGGATGGATGGATGGATGATGGATGGATGGATGGTGGATGATGGATG